>JBAMJV010004403.1:0-262500 GCA_037951105.1 Echinarachnius parma | reverse complement strand
GCTTATACAACGCATGTTGCATTTCGACAAGACCAATAACTAACTCTCTGTGATTCGTTCGCAGATCTCCATGTTTGCTCACATGCCAAACCATGCCAATTGGCACGGATGATACGTTGTACAAACTAGGATTTATGCATTAGCCGGTTACTCTGGCATGAGGCGCATGAATATAATATTGAATTAAATTTACTCGTTGAAATGCGTCTTAATTTCCAAGACTTTATCGTTTATCAAAATGTAGTTTATGGAACCTTTATTATAAAAGGCTCCTGTCGAAAAGGATTTACAAAACACATTTGATACATACACCTAGTAAAATTATTTGTTATTAAATTAAATTGAAACGAGTGGAGTTTGAAAATTATATTAATATTTTATCACGGAATAATGTGCGGTCCCGCGTACAGCAGTGCATGTATAAGGGACAAAATGTACACCATTTTGAACAACTTTTGAAATCTAAAAGCAAGTCACTGTGATAAGAGAAATGTATAATGAAGACGAGGGAATTACATGATAATGATCTTGGTATATTATATGTACATTGTAACTAAAATGTTTCAGATATATAAAAAATATTACCGGATGTCTCGGGTTCGATTCCCGGCGAAGCCTATCTTTCTTTGCTAATTGTTAATCATTTAAAATAGTTCATATATCTTTATAGGAAACTCAGTGACCGGAATGAATTAAATACATGAAGATGAGCGAAGTATATTGAGCTTAGCAAGAAATCGAACCCAAGACCTCTGATTGCATCCCATATCCCTTTGCAATCATCGTGCAAGTCAGAAGCTGACACAAACCCGAATGATAAGAAATTCAACTTAGGGAAAGTGCGAGGAAGCACGTAAAGTGAAGAAGCCTTCTTTTTGGTATAGAGTCAGACGAAATAGAGACGAATTAATCACTCATGGCTATAATTACTGCCCATCCTGTGTTAGTGATATAGCAAGGGGGACTCCAACCTCCGAGCACGTAAGCGCGATCATTCGGATGGAGTCATGGGGGCGGAGCTTTTTTGTTAAATATTGCTGTTTCAAATAAAAAGCTATTCCAATTTCAATTTCAATTTTCGTTTCCAACGAAATATCAATCCTCTCGCTCCCATCCCCTACACTCATAATCCCCTCTATTGTTCCTCCCCTCTCAGTGCCCCAGTGCACTCCCACACCTCATCAACTGTCTTTTGTTCACATGTCTCTTTCCATTTCTTGATTTATTTCTTTGATCCTCCCTACCTCTATTCTTCTTTAAGCCTTACACTCTCATCACATTTTCTTTGAGTGCAGCCACTTAAGGACCCTCCTATGCCTGTTTGACCTGACTGGTCAAGCAGTCCTGACACTCACCCACTCACAGTTGCTTTCATTGTTTTGTGTCTCCGCCTCCTTCCCTCTTTCCAGCCCCCCTTCCATATATGTGTTTATGTTGGTATATATTCTGTGTTATTTCTGTAGTAACTGTCATTTGTGCCCTGACGAAGATTCTGCTAGGATCGAAAGCTAGGCTGTATACGACTCTCATTTTACCACATTGGCGATTTTTTAGTAGACAAGCAGTTTTCAGCAGTATTTTCCATATTCGAAATATCAATAAATTACAATCATATACAAGATAAGGGGAGTCATCCACTTATAAACAATGCTTGTAACATTGTGGAACCCACTATCAATAATTAAGACTAATGGGTTATTTCAATTAATCTCAATTTTGATTTTAGCCGACAAAAGACGGATTTTGACAGATCCGGTCACATTTTGCCTGAAAATTTGTCCTTTAACTCTCTTCCACACCGGGCTTCCACACTGCATTGAATCAGACATGCGCGCGACTCGGTATCGAGATGGTTAATTTTGCACTTTACAAGCTTCCGTCTCGTGGGTGTGATGATTCGCCTGTAGTCAATCAGGGGGTGTTGATTAGCGGCCTTTTTATTCAATAGGCTTGTCTCGAAACCTCGGTCCTTACCATAAGACATAACAAAATTTAAAAAAACGATTTGGGGGTTTAGTACGCATCTATTTAGCACGGATCGTCGGCCTACTATATCCGAGACTTTTGCAGAGGAAAATAAGGAAGTCGTAGTTACTATGGTATTCAAAATAAATAAAGTAATTCCGTACCAACTAAACTCTGTACTGAACAAAGTGCATTCATACAACGTTCACATTTACTCATAACAAGTGCTGGATACAGATGAATACAAAGTTGTTGCTATTCCGGTTAATTTACAGTATACAAATGATGCGCAGGTATGAGTGGGTTGGTAGGAATTGTTTGCACAAGGTAACTATGGAACTGTTACGCATGAAATTTTTTACCGGACGCATGACATTTTTACCGGACGCATGATTTTTTTACTGACTTTTCATGCATCCAGTACAATTAATTGTCTGCACAAATTTTGCTCTCAACCAATCAGATTGCAGGGATTTATCAACCCATTCTATAATACAATCTAATCAAGAAAAAGAAATCGTAAGCGTTATTTACCGTGATTCATGTATCAAATAAATCCCGATTGGTACTGACAAATCAGAAACATGAAATTCAAACAAACGCTTGTCTTACGAACCACATAAAGTGTAATAAAAGCATGATTCTCTTTAAATGTATTACGTACCCTACCAACCTTTCATAATGACGTCATCGGCACCGCTTCCTCATATATTTAAAAGAACGCCCATAACAACCAAAACAACAACAACAAGAAGAAGAACAACAACTTACTCCCTCTGTGCTAGCTGCTGGGGTGAGCAAAATAATTCGTCTAATGTCCCCACATGTCCAACACCGGCAAAGACAATCGACGCCCAACCACGGGATATCCACGGGAAAAGGTTATCACCATGACAACCAAGAGAAACAGGGGGTAGGCAATACAGTGTAATTATTGAAATGCGATAGTCGGGAAGAGAGGAGAGACATCAAACAGGACTTCTTGCGTTAAGTGCGTTTTAATATCGTAACCTTATATTCACGGGGTAATATTGGTCAAGGATACATTTTCTAGGGGTAAACTATAAACAATATAAAATAATCATCATATTAAACAATGTCTATGGTATCGACCTTACCGTGCAGTTCTAGTGAACATAGTTATCTAAACCACTGGACTTATGGTTCAGTACGTGTTTATATTCTCACTCTACATTTTAGTGGTACGACATTATCTCGAAACTAAGAAATAATTATTCTGGTCATTGTCGAAGCTACAGGGGGGGGGGGGGGGGGGCCACGGGGGCACGTGCCCCTCCCAATAATTTGACAAAAAACAATTATTTTGGTGTGCCCTCCTCCCCCTCAATAATGTTAGCCCCCCCCCCCCCCCCCCCCCCCCCCAATCAGTCCGACCGTACCACGCCACGCCACTGATTCTGGTAAATCTAAAGTAGATGTAAAACTACTGCCGCAATGTCGTGTTATGTAAAAGAGGTAATGGGCTATCACGTCGTGTCTATATGCCAAAATAAGTCGGTATTTGGCGATTTCAAGTAAGTTACGTCAAGTTTGAGTAACTTACCGGTAAAATTATGAAAATAGATTTAAAGAGTTCAGTTTAATGTTGAAAGTAGAGGAACTTAGTTGGTGTATTCCTTATCCCCGCTTGAAATACGAATTCACAGTCACAAAATAAAGCGTGCTGCCAGATAACGCACATAACGCCCAAGCCGCACATTATACATCTCACAATCCGATCTGAACCGATCCGACGACCGATTAAGGATCTGATCTATACTACATAATGTAGTAACGTCCTGTTTAAGTTCGGATACACAGTTTTGTGTCGGATCGGAATCGGATCGTGTAATGTGTGCGGTGGGCTTAATGGCCTAGTCCTACTGCACCGTATCTCCTTCCGTTTCATATCCGTTCGGCAAGGAAGGTAGTATACTAGCTTGAAACGAAATGACGCGAACCAAGTTCGGAATTGACTCAGTTTTTCAGTGCCTCGCGACACACATTTGGCCAGTCGAGAGACAGTCGGATGCCAGTTGGGACCGATTCAACACGATGAATTAGATCCGACTGACCGGGCCCAACTCTAGCCTGATCATGGAAACCAGCCGGATCGGGTCAAGTCGGCACTGTCTGCAGAAGGGCTAAATAGGAACCTTCGGCTCCGTTTAGCGTGAAACGATCATTGAACTTCAACATTTGCTCTGGCATATTTTGTTAGATCTGACCGTTTCCCACATTATGGTTAGGATAGGAAACGGAAAGAGAAACGGTGCAGCAGTGGGAATAGGCCATAAGGAAGATAATATATAGATCACAAACCTTTCGACAGGGAAACACTCAATCTCCATATGAATTAGCATCAACGCCCGACAAAGAAAGTCGCACTCGTGTCTTGCCATTAATCCAGAGAATTTGGTTATGCGATTTACAAAGACGGGAATAGAACCGCACCGGAATCCACAAGCCAAAAGCTTGAATCAATGTCACACTTATACATGTAGGTCATTAAAGGGGTCTAGTCACTTTGTTGACATGTGCAAAAAGTGATGAATGGTTGAAAAAAAATGTGTATTTATGTGATCACATAATTATGTCCACTTAGTAATGTGTGAAAAATTCAAGTCGAATGGATGTTTATATGTCCGAGGAATGGGAACAAATGCAAAGAGATATCTGCTTACTCATCGCACTGACTTTGTACGCGGTTATAACTTTCCAGTGGATAATGAAATATCTGAACACTTCAACCGTAAATATCTGTTTAACGAAGGGAAATTTCGAAAAAACCCAAACCTGCTCCAAGCTTGTATGGTAATACTTATATAACAACGTATGGGAAACCAAGTTCTAAGTAAGATGTGTGGATTTGGACATTGTTATACTAAATCCCTTTAAAAGGACAATACTGAAGTCCATGGAATACATTTGCATAAAACAATTGGTCAATGGCCTAGCGTGGTCGGACCGCGAAATATTGGAAGGCACGCTCTTATGTATTTCTTTCCTTTTACAGATTGTATACCCTTTATAGTTTTGTATTGTGTGTGTCCAAACAGTGGGGGCATGTGCCCCCCCCCCCCCCCCCCCCCCCCATGTGCTCCTGCCACTACCGCAAGCCACTGATGTACGGTATTATTATGTGGCATTGGTTCAATATATTAGCGGTCATATTTCCATCACTAACAACGGAATAGTTCTCCTTTATACAAAAGTGAGCACCAAGAATATTGACAAACATACAACATTTAAACATTTTTATTTCAGCATTAAATGTAAACAAAGTTAATAGTTAGCAAAACATCTTAATTATAGGAGGGGCATATCATGATGATATACAATTTAGTGGAATATGTTTAAATAATAATTGTTGCTAGGTCGGGAAAACGTCGGAAAAGAATTTGGGATGCATCGTAACTATGTGCTACGCCACGTCTATGCATAACAACTGATGCCGCCATTGTAGTGCACCACACACACTCTCAAATCGTATTATGTTGTCAATTATTTCATGTATGACGCATTGATCCCTTCGGCACCAAGAATGTCGATAGTAATATAATTTTCCGAGCTTCGACCTTACACGTTGGGAAAAACAGAAGTTGTTTATTTGCAACACGTCTTTCATTGTGTTGTTCTCAACTGAATGGAGCTGACAGAATGAATACTGATGAATATTTATATCAGTTTGATGGAGTACTTCATCTACTATCTTGACAGATAACACATTAATGTATTAATAATGAATGTACCGTTTCTAATCAAGATTTTAGTTTAATTCAAACACAAAGGAGACTGCATGACCAGAAATATATTAAATAAATGAAAATGAGCAAATAACAGGCTTCGGGCTCGATCCGTTCGATTCCCGGCAAAGTCTGTTTTTTGGCTAATTTTCATTTTTTTATCCGAAAGATAATATTAAGCAAATAATTACACGTTGGTGAAGGTGATGGGACAAACTATCACTTCCGAGGCGATCAGATGGCATCCGAAGCGAAGCTGAGGAAAGATAGCGTATACATTCAGATCGCCGAGGAAGCGATAGTTTGCCATCGCCTGAAACCAAAAGGTGATTATTGCTTTATATTCCACATCAATTATTTTGATCACAAACGACCTTAACTAACACAAATAGCTAAAAAGTTTGGAATATTGAGCAATTGCTCGAGTCTTTTGTTTTAATTTCGTAAATCCTGCACATGAACAAGATTTATGATTAAAAGTCAAAGACGCTTATACCATTGTCTATTAAGCGTAGCCGCGCGTAAACGTTGCGCAACTGCGCGCTACCTTTCTGCGCACTAACGCGCGTACTTGCGCGCGAACAATTGAAGATAGTACACAGGTGCAACGCACTTTCACCGAAGATAGTAGTGAGTGCAACGCACTTTCACCCAAGATATAGTACAGGGGTGTACGAACTTTTCATCTCCCATCAATGATGGGTGAACTTTATTTCATCACGTGATTAACTTTGGACCAATCGTAGAGCAAGATTCTTAGGTATGTGGATTATAATAATACATAATCCAGTGAAACATATAGTCTTGTTTAATAACTATCCAATTCCCGGTCATATATAGACTGGATCGCTAACACATGTGTTAACACAAAGCCTACCGTATGTGTTTTCCTAGGCTGTTTTGCAGCAACCCAGATCTTGTCTGAGGATTGCCCCAACATAGCAACACTAAAATGTACGCAATGGTCAATTCAAGGTGTTGCACTGTGTTATTATATGTTTGTCCCCAGGGTGCATATTCACAAAAACACTATAGTTAAGTCCTATTTCATGTTAATTCAAATGATATAGGACTATAAACCATGCATGCAAGAGATCCGTTTACTATACTGGCCAAATAAGGGTCAAATTATAATGTTCACCTATAGACAAACTAAGACAAATTTGGTGTTGCTTACTAAATCCTATCATCTCAAATAGACTAAGGTTGAACTAAGCTCGTGTGGTTTTGTGAATCCGGGCCCAGTTCGCCAGAGAAGGATCTTGCATAAACAGAATAGCAAGTTTCCAAATTCAAAGGGATAAAGTAACTTTGTTGATTTTGATGAGTGGTTGATATAATGTATCTGATCATCTGATATGCCCACTGAGTAATGTGTTAAAATTGTCACGTGTAAAGGATATTATATGGCCAAGTCATGAGAGAAAATACAAAGTGATATTTGCTAACTCATTACACTGACAGTGTCCACAGTTATTATTCTCCAGTGGACAATTAACAATCCAAGCACTTCAATTGTAAATATCTTTCAACGAAAGGAAAATTTGAAGAAAAAAAACGAAACCGTTCATGCTTCTGTTGGTAATACACATTACAACAAGGTATGAATGAACCATTAGATTTTCAGTAAGATTTGGTGTGATTTGGACAATGTTACTAGATCCTTTAAAGGGGGCGTATGCAACTTCAGCGGTCCTTGTTTACTGGGTCGATCGTCCCATTCATTGAGACAACCTTGATGTAGACAATTATAAAACAAGAGTCCGGTAAACACAATCTTTTACGATAATTTCGTAATTGCATGTGTCATTATGCGCGTGTTGCTAATAATCGGGAGCAGACGCAATTATAGAAAATAATGTGACAAAACACGGGGGACAATGATCGATTTCTCTTCAAAGAAACAACATTCATTCATTAATCGGGTCTTGCGTACTTTTGGAGGGTCGCTGTAATAAGTTGCCTGCCAATAGTAATATAGGGGCGCCATAGTACTTTTAATAAAAGGGAGCGAGGAGTGTGTGGCAGTGGTAGGAACGATCGGTATTGCGTTCGGCATTTTCCGAACGGTTCGCTAACTTGTTCAAACCTTGTACATCACATATAGGCAAAGTTCTTTATGTAACCTCAAAACCGATGCGCAAGGTTAACCTGACAGATGTAAATGCATGGAATTGGTATTATTAGTAGTGAGAGTGGGAGTGATGATTCCAGCCATCCTACTTGAAAATCTAAATTAGTGTTCCCTATAGAACGCATTCTATACCAAAACTGAGCTACCCCTTTAATTGGTTATGGAATTATTCCTTGCCTTGGAACATGCAACACGCTGTGCACGTAAAAACAATGATATATGCAAATTCATAACGCATACTCCGACCTGATGAATATGTATTATACTATATTATATTATAAATAATTATGATATTTAATAATATTGCCGTTTGCAAGTTGACTTCAACCCATGCTTTTGACAAAAGCACATCAACTATAAGGTAAGAATCGGCTATTTCAATTCAAAGGCTGACGGACTGATTGGGGGCACGCCTTATGTATGTCAATATTTTTTTCAAAAATGTAGCCCTTATGTTGTATATTGTTTTTGATATATTATTGTGGGGAACCGGCCCCCCGTGCCCCCCCCCCCCCCCTCGTAGCTACGCCACTGGGGTACACTCATTGCATTTCTTTATTTCCTTTAGAGGACTGTCCCCTATGTTTGTATTTTTTGGCAAAATGTTGGGGGGCACCCCTCCGCCCCCCCCCCCCCCCCGGGGTAGCTACGCCACTGCACCTGGCTACTTCAGTTCAAATGCAGATATACGTTCTTCAAACGCAAGGGGTATAAAACAAAACATTGTATTTGAAGAAACGTGTATGATTATCATACAAAGGATTATCTATCCTCGATTTCTATCTATTCTATCCTCGATATCCTCGATTTCTAGAAAGCGTCGGCAGACTGGATATGTGCCGAGTTATTACATTTTGTGCCAATAATAATAATAATAATAATTGATATTTATACAGCGCATTTCCAATTAAAAACTGATCGATGCGCTTTACAACCTCTCCAATAACCTACAACAAAAATAAGTACGTCTTCAAATTTCTTTTTAAAATATCTAATGTTGGGGACAATCTTAAATCTACTGGCAAGCTGTTCCAAAATGTAGGGCCAGCAAAATAAAAACTACGCTCTCCACCCTTTGAATTTGTTCGTGGAACCATTAACATTGAAGTATCTACTCTAGAACGTAAATTATAGTTAGCTTGTCTAGGAACATCTAATAAAGTACACAAATAACCAGGAGCAAGATTATGTGTACATTTATATACAATTAGTGCAATCTTATACATAATTCTCTTTTGGATTGGTAACCAATGCAGACCAATAATTTCGTTAGTTCGATAGAAGCGATATTCAGTCAATCCAAACAACCAGAAGCGTGATTCGCATGCTACTCCGAATGCTACGTACGCTATCTCGCTATGATTGTATTTTTTTTACATTCGCATAGGGAATAAGTTTGACATTCTGTGTCTCTATCAGTTGTTTTACTGTTGTAATATAATTTGTTCACAAGAAACTGCAGTCATATGTATATTTAAGCCTGTTTTTAATTTGTTTAGAAACGCCGGTTAAATGTGTCAACCCAGTTTATGTGTGAACGTCTGTACGAATTATCATACAGATATTTAAAAAGGAAAAATATCAAATTTCAGGTAGAATCACTCATATATATTATTGAAATAAATTAAACAGAATATTATAAAGCTCTTGATATAGCTTATGATTATTGGTAAGACGTTATGTTTATTCGAAGGAAACATCACGAGGAAAGTTTAAAAAATAAATAAATGGGTCATTTTCAAAGGTAGGACTGATCACCAATTTCAAGCAGCAGCAAAAGCGTACCACAATCATCCATAATACAACTCCAGTTCGCTAGGTTACTCTCTTGTCTACAGAAGTAAATTTATCTGAATCCGTCAAACTCACTTGCATTCTTGCATCCCTTTAATGGTTCTTTCATATATACCTGGGGATGTTTCAAAACCGATTCTAAGTTGAATTTAACTCCAAGTTGGACCTAACAATTACGGAAAGCCATTTGTAGTATTTGAATAAAACACATTCACAAGGCCCCAAAAACAAGACAGTATTTGAGACGTTCAACAAAAAATATATGAATAATTACAAGGCTCCTTGAAAATAACAAATATAACTCATTTTTATCCAAATTAATGTCTTTTTACGAAGAAACTAACAGCTTTCCATACTAATTGTTAGGTACAACTTAGATGTTAGAGTTAATTTCAAGTTAGAATATTTGTGAAACACCCCCAGGTTGTTTTCTTCTTACTGATAGAGGAGGATGAGACTAATTTATTTTAAAATGCTCACCTTGTTATTGAAATATTTATGATTTAATTTGAAGGAAAAAAATCGCGTATAGATCATTTCAACAGTGTAAAAGATTTTGGCAATGAGTATTTTCGCTCATTACTCGGCCACATGGCATCCATTTTACATGGAATTTTCACACATCACTCAGTGGACATATCATTATCACAGAAATGCATTTTTGACGCTTATTTGACGAAATGGTGTAGAAATCGAATTCTAGTTAATTCAAAATCAAATTACATTACGTCGGGGCGTTGATATAATACAGACAATTATCGTAGGAACAACATGAAGAAGGTTTTTGAGGCCGCAGACGCCAAAGGTCTGCGGACCTTTTGCTTGCATTTAGCTTGGCGGACTGATTAAATTATAACATTGCGAGAACAATAGATCTCGGCAAGCTACCTCCGAATTCTAGAAGATGTTAATTTCCACATCTGCCTGAAGGCGCGTGTAAGGCAAACCCACCTTGCTATAATACATAATATGTTTGTACATAGAGTTGAATGGCAAGTTGTTACGTGGAGACAGAGGCGTATCCAGGATTTCTGTCTAGGGTCCCACTAAGGGCCCCTGGCGGGGGCGGAGGGGGCGGAGACCCCGGAAGCTTTCGGACTTTAGCTATTCGAAGCCCCCAAAATCAAAACTAGCCGCTAAAAACCAATGACCAAGCATGCAAGTTGCAAAATACAATAGGCGAGACGGGGGGGGGGGGGGGGGGGGTCGGTCCAAGGAGCCCCCTCCCCTCGCTACGCCACTGAGCGGAGACTTTGTCGATGGTTGTTTTTTTATCGTGTCCCGATTCTCCTAAATCTTTACCTATATACATACATACATGTAAATATAACCATGATATAACCAACGCCATCGATTGACACTCTTCAACCCACATAGTCAGGGACAGTGGTATATCGTCATCACTTATTCCATTTTTTAATTTTTTTTAATTATAATTATTTGAAACATGTTTTACACAAAACCTGCTTTGTGGAAGTCCAGCCTATATGTAGTTGTCTAGTCGATGCTGTACATCATTACATATAATTTAAACCTCCTACGCATAAGGATAACAGTGTAAGCGGAAGGATTTACGGATGATCATGTAGGCATCATTTAACAAAGATAATCCGTCCCAAGAATTAAACTCCGTTTAATTCTCCGTTTTACTGGCCATCGCCACAGATCGCCTAAAAGTGAACCGATTAGCATACCTAGAGTGCTTTGATTTAGCGGAAATGAACGGTTTTATATTATATATACTGTAATATGTATAATTTTAAGGGAAATGTACGCCTTAGACAGAAAAAGTCAGTCTCTGTAGACGTCGGTTGTTCCACAAAGACCGAGTCTGGCACCATTGGCAGTCTCCACCTAAATGTTAGAAGGACATCATAATTATAAAAGAAAACCCCATTTACAATTGGTTATTTCTAAATAGGCCTATGCAACTTTTAGAGGGGTTGGATACGGCCAGTGTACTGTATAATATGACTCTCATATACTAGTAATGGCATAATAGCCAAGTAATGTACCATCCGTCATGCATGCCACATTGATCAAGGTAACGCAATATCAATTGCGTTAAATGGGCGGAACACAGCAAAATATTTATAATTGATTATTGTACAGTGAAAATATCAATTGCGTTAATACTTTTTTTTTAAGTAGGTCTTTCCACACAGCAAAATATGAATGAATGATATTTATTTTCATCATAATCATCATCATCATCATTATTTATCAATCCTATTATACAAATATGATTTTTAAAAAGAATTACATACCATTACAAATCAAAATGTGAACTAAATGTGTATGTATACGTTACCTTCCAGTTTCCTCTTGAGATGTCTGTGCTGCTTCACCAGCTTCAGGTAAGCCCTCATGGCCTGCATCTCAAACTCGATGGCCTCCTTGAGCTGCTGCTCCAAACCCTCATTAACCTCTTTGAGATTCTGGAAGTCTTCGACCGAGATTACCTCGGACTGCTCAGACATTGTGTCCTTGAGACTCATGTCCTTGACTTCCATGTCCTTGAGAGTCCAGTTTTTCACACTCGCGTCAAAGTCATGCCCGTTGGTGTAACATTGCGTTATCGTAGTCGCGTTACCAGAATCGTGATCACAATCTTTACCAGTTGCAGGAGCCTTGGAGTCGAATCCGACATTCACATCGGGGCAATGCTGGTGTTCCTCCTGAGCGGCTCCCTTGTTCATATGGATCTCGAGCAGCTTCATAGCAACAAGGTGGAGGTCGGTTTGGGTGCAAGAGTCGACCCGACGTGACCTCCCGTCACCGTCACCGTCACCGTCACCGTCACCGTCACCGGTCGTCTTAGATGCTGAAACTGGAGCACATGCCTCTGCACTCACCACGCTTTGTGTTCTGGACGTTGTTTCATTACCAATACCATGTGTGCCATCGCTCTTGTCAATGAGGTCTTCCACGTTATTTGAAGTACGTGACCTGACCAAAGCATCACTTCCATCTTCCGAGTCAAAGCTCGCAGAAAGGCGTTCCTTTTGTTTCGAGCGATCATGCTGTTGCTTATGTAACAATTTCGGGGTACTGTTGGACGAATGTATTGGCGATAAATTGTTTGAAAGCGTCATATGAAGGCGATGTCTGGGTCTGTCTTGTGGAACCTTTTTCGAACGATCAAATGCGGCTTTGGGAGAAATATGACCAACCGGTTGGCTCTGTTGTTTTCGGTTTCCTTTTTTTACCTCATGATCGTGCTTTATCTTGTTCGACCGGGATTCATGTGTCTTTAAATTTATTACTGTATCAGCACTTTTCTTCGTTCCTTTAGTTATGATCTCCGTATTCTGAACCTTATGTATAACATGATCATTATCCTCATTGGATTCCTTTCGAACTTGTTCAAGAGCTTTTCTTAAATCAACGTCAAAAGCTGACTTTGCAACATGATAGTTCTTACTTTCTGAACCTCCAGTATGGACATTGCGAATGTTTCGTTCAGCCAAGTCCTTACGACCAGAAGCTTCGTCGGGAAGTCTTTGAGGTCTTTCTGGTCCTTTTCCCGAATGACCTCCCGGTCGCATTTTGCCATCATGTTCATCACGACTGTCATTTTCATCCAGTGTTTGTAATCTCTCTATCGAAACTACAGTATTCTTGATAACCTGAAGCGCCGCAAAGGCCTTCGACTCCAGTTGGTGAAGTTGGTCAGCATCAAGACTCGTTCCGAAAGAGTCATCAGAGGAAAGTGTTCTGTTGCGTCCCGAGGTCGAGTTTGCACCTGCACGCCTTTTAACTCGATTTACATTCGTTTGGGATGCTTGTTTCGTCCTTTTTTTGTCAGTCACATCTTTTGCGATGTGTGTGGCTTTTGTTCCACCACCAACACCACCATGTCGAAGATCCTGTATGATGTCGTCGAGCTCGCGCTGGTAGACGCTGTGTGTCCTGCGAGGGACTTTCCTCTGCTTCTTGTCCGACATGTTGGACGTATATACAACACGGACTCAAGATGTACCACTCATTATGTTGGAGCTATTTCTTTTTCGAAATGCTGGTGACTTAGCACGAAGTCAAGATGTATCATTCATGATGCTGGAGTTACTTCTTTTCCGAAATGTTGGACGTAACACAAAGTCAAGATATACCATTCAAAACGTTGAAGCTACCTCTTTTCATAAATGTCGGACGTAGCACGAAGTCAAGATGTACAATTCATAATGATGGAGCTATTTCTTTTCCGAAATGTTGGTGACTTAGCACGAAGTCAAGATGTACCATTCATAATAATGGAGCTACTTCTTTTCCGAAATGTTGGTCGTAGCATGAAGTCAAGATGTACCATTCAAATGTTCAAAACGTTGAAGCTACCTCTTTTCCGAAAGGTTGGACGTAGCACGGAGTCAAGATGTACCATTCATGATGTTGCAGCAGCTGCACGTACATGAATCGATATGTATGTTTGTTCGCTGGTCTCTAAAGACCCCAACACGAGTCCATACTCCACCTCAACATGCCGCAATTAACGGTCATCCCGACATCAAGGTGACGTTAGTTATGCTATTATATAATTAAAATCCTCGCAACGTATGCCCTGGTGCGAATTGAAACTAATCATACATTCCAGACCAGGCAGGTGATACTAAACAGCAGCTATGAATTGTTTATGTTCTTGGCTCTGTAAACTATATTACTATGTATGCGGGAAAGAGTGAGAGAAAAAGAGTTTGTCGTTTCGAAGAACAAAAAACAAAAAAAACGTGGAAGTCGATAGTTTTTAATCCGTATGTGACATATTCTCCTCCACGGTGCGTAAGGCGTAGTGAAAATAGCTGGTCTAGTTTGTCCCTAAATATAGTCAAATATAGTCAAAAAGAATAACATCAAAATGTCACCATTGCAATTGAAAACACGAGAGTATATCGAACAAATAAAAACGTAGATATTAGGATAATTCCCATTGACTCTTCGTAAGTGAATGTAAAAGAATGAACAAGTCGCTGATATCTAGGAGCGATGATGCGGTGTTTAGATGAGAGGATTATTACCCCATGTCTGCGCTAGCTAGCTGCTGGCGAGAGCGTTCCGGTCTCTGGTTTTGATGTCAATAGCCCTATTCTCTCTTGAAATGGACCCCTTGAGCCGGCGACGGAGAACAAAAGGATGATGAGTTCTTCCTGAATAGCCTGTTCGATCACTTTCCGTTATTTCGATACAATTAGAAGCGATACTTAGGGTATGAATGACCTGCGTTTATTTGTACCGAGACTGCTCGTTAAATCGATACCCCCGCAGTTGGGAGCGGACAATGCTCCATTCTACATGTTCTAAATAAACTCTTCCTCCTCCACCAATTATTGCTTTCTCCAGCAGCGTAATTAACGTCTAAATAACATAAATAACCTGATAACGAAAGCACTATTTATTCAAGCCCCCTCTTTATAGGTAACACGTGTCGCTGCATAAGACGATTTATATATCCTTTTGTAACAAAGGTGTCTAATAGTTGGTAAAGTGCAGTTTGAACACGAAGACAGAATAATACATGAGTACTTGAGCAAGATAAATAATGACAAATGTTTTCAAGAGGTTGATGGTAACACGATGGGGACATACCAATATGTATTACAAAGCGGGTAAATGTATTATTCATAAATATTTTAAAAGTCTTCCTGAAAATTGAGAATGATTCATGTATTCAATTCATGTAGGCTATTCTTTAGAGCATACATACATTCATTCATTCAATCATTTATCATTCATTCACATCATTCATTCATTCATTCATTCATTCATTCATTCATTCATTCATTCATTCATTCATTCATTCATTCACTCATTCATTCACTCATTCATTCATTCATTCATTCATTCATTCATTCATTCATTCATTCATTCATTCATTCATTCATTCATTCATTCATTCATTCATTCATTCATTCATTCATTCATTCAAATATTCCTTCATTCACTCATTCACGCATTCATTCCTTCATTCATTCATTCATTCATTCATTCATTCATTCATTCATTCATTCATTCATTCATTCATTCATTCATTCATTCATTCATTCATTCATTCATTCATGCATCCATTCATTCATTCATGCATCCATTCATTCATTCATTCATTCATTCATTCATTCATTCATTCATTCATTCATTCATTCATTCATTCATTCATTCATTCATTCATTCATTCATTCATTCATTCATTCATTCATTTATTCATTCATTCATTCAATTATCCATCCATTCATTCATTCATTCTTGTATACATTTAAAATCATTATGACTTTGTGATAATAACACATTATAATTCTCAATAATGATATTAGGACATTATTTCTTTCAATATACGACGTGCAAGGACACTAAACCTGCAATACAGAGTGTCCCAGATAAAACGAAACCGGATTTCATGGCAGAAATGTTCTGTCATAATAAATAATTTCTTTGATGAGATATACATGAATGGAAAGCTCTGTTTCTCTTCTTTCATTTGATGTACAACTTATGGCACATAATTCACGCATGACTGAATTAGAACAATGACAATTGGTGTTACCAAAATTCCATTTGCACGCAGAAATTGCAAGTTTGGGTGAGTTTTTAGGGTAGTAAACATACTTATTTTGAAAAAGGACAAACACTGCATAAAAATTCATATTTTTATCTTTTATATGACACCCCATGCACAAAAAATAAATGATGTATACCAGAGAACATGTACAATGAAAACATGACTGATTCTGCCCAAATGAGTAGATAGTTGAGTAAGAAGTCGCTCAGCTTTCCTGATTTAGCAGCTGACAATGGACTTGATGCATGAGTGAATTTACACAAACTTGGGGATCAGGGAAAACATGGGAAACATGCTAGATCAGGAAAGTTACTAATTTGGGCTGAAATCAAGCATGTTTTCATTGTACTCGTTCTCTGGCATAAATCATTTATTTTTTAATCATAAGGTGTCATATAAAAGATGAAAATATGAATTTGTATGCGGTGTTTGTCCTTTTTCAAAATAAGTACGTTTACTCCCCTAAAAACTCACCCAAACTTGCAATTTCTGCGTGCAAATGGAATTTTGGTAACACCAATTTTCATTGTTCTAATTCAGTCATGCGTGAATTATGTGCCATAAGTTGTACATCAAATGAAAGAAGAGAAACAGAGCTTTCCATTCATGTATATCTCATCAAAGAAATTATTTATTATGACAGAAAATTTCTGCCATTAAATCCGGTTTCGTTTTTTTCTGGGACACTCTGTATAAAGCTAAATAGCAATGACAGTCATTGGCCCACTAATTGATTAAAATGGTTCAAACATTATCAAACAAAGACTTTTTAGTCGAAAAATTACGTACGCATATGACCGCACGCTGAGATCACACCATCATCTGTACGCCCGCCTTAGCCGGGTATATTATTTCGAACGTCTCATCGCTAAAATATTTAATTTCAAATTATTTTTTTTGTATCAGCTCTTTGCATTTTCAACTGATTTTTGATTACACCTTTTCCCTTTGTAGAGGACAAAGACGAACATTTTAACAGTTTTTGTTTGAGGGGTATCCAAAAAATGTTTGGGTATAATTGTGAGGTAAATTATCATTCTTAATAATAAAGCGCTTAGAAACATTGTGTTAAGCGCTATATAAATGTAATATATTATTATTATTATTATTATTCTTCATGAAAATGCTAAAAACGTTACTCTTTTAAAAATCCATACGTATGTTTCATCATCACCTCAAAGTGTTTACAATAAATATTACGCCGCCATCATGGGACACCATAGGCGTACCCAGGGGGGGGGGCGGTTCAACCCCCCCCCCCCTTTACCATTTGTAAAAGGTCTCGAGACCATCATAATCAATGGTCTCGACCCCCGAAGAAAATGTATATGGACATCCCCCCCCCCCCCCCCCCCCCACCCCCGCTTACACAACTGTCAACCAATAGTCTCGGTCTATACTAGGCCACAAACATTTTTGAATGATGTCGGTCTCGGCTGCGAACATTTTCGACGGATATCCGGTTTCGGCTTCGAAAAATGTATATGGATACCCCCCCCCCCTCGAAAATTCTTCACGGACACCCCCCCCCCCCCCCCCCCTCCCTTCGAAACATTTTGGTCGGCGAAATAACCCCCCCCCCCTTGTTTTAAAACAAATAACAAATAAACATTCTCGCAGATATTATGAGGCGGACTCAAATGTTTGTGACGTTTCTTCCGAATCGACTGCATCTGTTTTTAAACAGTATGAATATTTCAATAATGCATATAAACAGATCTGATTATGATAACCATTGTTCCATATTCTGCGAAGACTTTTAATGTGATCGACTCTGGCTCTTATCGGCAACTGTTTAAAAGAATTTTGCCTTTAAAGGGGTAGTACAGTTTTGGTAAGGCTGAACTTTAGTAACCAAACATGGACAGTAACATTATAAACTAATAGGTATAACTCCGCCATGCTCGAAGGTATACAAAATTACAAACGACTAAGTAAAAAGCCTGTTATCATTCAAAAAGAGCCATAAAAACACAAGAGGGCTCTTTTTAAAAAGGCATTGGTTTCAACCATTTTTCATACAAATGTATGCATGTGATGTTTTATTGAAATAATGATTAAATAGAGAGATCATCAACAACTATTTAAAAAACGCTTTTGAACATTTTTGAAAAAGTGCAAGCATTTTTTTATTTTTTTGAAAAAATCATCTAATTATTTGGGCCCCAAATAATTATAAGATGAGATATATTTATTGATATTTCACTGAGCCGTTTCTGGGTCGATTTTGACCAAATAAAGTTTATTCTGCCATTAAAATTGTATGTTCTTTCAAATTCGACACTCAGTTTTTCATTACCTCACACAAAATTGTGATGTGCAGCGCCCTCTCTACCAAACTGAACTACCCCTTTAAAGTGAAAAAAAAATGAAACGAGCGAGTCATATTTCTTGCTACAGAACTGAAGCGCATATTTTTGTATTGCCTAAAAATAATATACAATGCCTGCACAATCTCTGTTTCTAATAAGTTTCAAGATTTGATGACAATCCACCATGTATATAGAGTTACTTCAAACAAGGCAAGCAGTTATGAAGTAAACTAGACGAAAACAAGGACACTTCTCACGAAATTCACCATCCCGACAGACGCAAAACGGCTTTACGGTTATGCAGGAATTACAGAAGCATAAAATCCCTCGCAAATCAACCGTAAATAATTATGTGTAAAAACGTGTGCATGCGCATGTGTGTTTGTGTCTCGGCTATATAATTAAGTAAAATTGTATACACGAGTGTGTCACACCCCCCCCCCCCCCCCCCCCCCCCCCCAAAGAAAAGAAGGAAACAACTTTAGAAGCGTTGCATATCAATTCTGTGGTAACATTGTTTTGTTTCAACAACAATTAAAGGGATCTAGTAACATTGTATACAGATCCATACAACTTATTTAGAACTCTATAGCGGTTCTCACATACCTTGTTGTAATCGTATTAATACCAATAGAAGTACGGAATATGTTTCCGTTTTTCCAAATTCCTCTAATTTTCGAAATAAAGATATGTGTGGTTGAAGTGTTCGGATTTGAAAGTCTCTATAGTGGAGACTTTCACCTGAGTACAAAGTCAGTGCAATTAGTTAGAGAATATCTCTTTTCATTTTCGTTCATTACTCGGTAATAAGACATTCATATACCATTGAATTTATACAGCACAAGTCACAACCCTTCGTCGGTTCTCAAGCACATGTAGGTAAACAAAAGTTACTAGAACCTTTAAAAGGGGTATTTTTTTAGATTAGGTTTACAACAACTTTGTTGGGAGTCAGTGACGTATAGCTCTACATGGGTATACAACAAAACATATATATGGGGAAATCTGTGACAAAAATTCAGAAATACATGAGGTGAGCCTCCTATAATTCCCGTGTCCCCCCCCCCCCCCCCCCTCCCTCCCAATCAGTCCGACCACACTACGCCACTATGGGAGGGGTGTCATTTTGGGCAGGAAAGCGTACTGTCTTCACCAACACAATCATGTCTAATTCAATGGTGGAAACTTTCATGTTTTTGTTTGTTTTTTAAATTTTTTATTGGAGATGGAACTTTAATCAACAAAAACTTCTCGATTGAAAGTTTACATTTAGCAATCTTTGCTACAAGCAAAGTCGATGGAGGAAACTTGTTTCGGGGCTGGGTGCTCCCTGCTTGGTTATAACGCTCGGGGAACATTTTGATTGGCAACGTGTGTATCCATCTGATCATGAGGCTCTATAAAATAGAACTGTCACGTCAACCTCTTAAATTTAAACTATTTATAATATTTTCACTGGATAAATCAAAGGAACGGATTCGTATTCGTCCATTTGAACAACATGGACAAGGAGAATATGAATTGGACATATATTGTATGAACATTATATAGATCAACATAACATAAATAATATTAGAATACAAACTGTTACCATCGCTACGAGCCAATACGAACGTTATTCAGCTCTGTTCTGTCATTGGTTAACAAATGATGATGTTAGAAAATTGACGAGACGCCATAAAGATCTGAAATAAAACGAAATACTGACCGGTTTTGGCTGTCGACCTTCCCCACACGACGTCGGCAAATCTTCGCAGCGGTGACCGTAGACATCCACCGACCTGCTGACCGACATCATTATACCTGACATCGTTTGCACCAACTTGATCGTAATCATGCTTGACATCAGATCCGACATCACCCAGCTTCGGTTCCGCCAGACGACGCAGTCGCTCTCCTCTTAACACCACATCTTGCGGTTGTATTGCAGATCGCTGTTGGTAATTACAGTATGCTTTCATCTCGGGTCATATATTGGTTATTCGGTTGAAGTTGTAAGTCTGCACTGTCTGCTATAATCCTGATGTGAAAATGTTGCCTTATTCCGCTCACAATCCATGTCACGATCCATCCAATATTCCAATTATTAAAGATAATTATGTTTGACTTCTCCTATATTAGTATTATAATCATTTATAATCAGAACATGCATGCAGCCCAGATAATTATTATACGAGCGGCTGGCCAACCTGTTGCCGTAATCACCGTTGCCGTTGGCAATGTGGCATCTTTCTTACAGGGTATACTGATTGCCTGCAGTTTATTGGGCTGATGATGTCAGCCGCTTCTGAAAATCAATTCGATTTAAAGACAAAAACAGATTAAATTATTACCATTATGATTAATATTACAGTTAATTCTTTATTAATTTGATTGATGCTAATTTCGAATAAAAATTCGGTACAATAATTATGATATGAGTCAATGGCTGACTAAAAATGATGCTGAAAATTAATTATCGGTGGCAGTGTGATGTAGATTAATTACTTGCTAACAGTGTGCTAATAATCATAGTTGCCTGCACTCCATGCAGTTGTCAATCAACCGCTTCTGAAACTCGCTTTGATTTTAGAGTTAGTTCGGCTTCGTAAATCAGACGCGCGTCGCCATCTTGCGCACGCTTTGCGCACGGTGCGGAATACAAATTAGCTCAGTCTTTATTATTTTGCAGTGCGCAAAAAACGAAGTTCAAAATGGCGACCTGCGGTACGGTGAAGTAAGCCGACGCTTGTCAATCTTAAAAGACTTGTGCGTTGTGTTCAGATGGAGGTCCTCCTCCCATGTCACTTCAAAGTAAGCAATTGCGTTGGCTCTGAAAGAGAACAACAATATTATAATGAAGAAAAAACAATAAAAGACAAGCCATTCATATTTCACACATAAATTACAAGCAATGTTATAATATGAATCATGAAGAAATATGATACAAGATGAGTATTTCATTTCACTTATGAGTGCTATCTGAAGCAGTCTGGTTACGTAATCAGTGCAAATTGCACGGTATGAACACCTCTTTACAAGAGCCAACGTTTACCTATATGACATCTCAATTAATTTCTGATATTTGATGATTTGAAATTGACACAAAGTTCATTACAAGCGAAAGCCCTTCAAAAAGTCAATCCCTTCCCAGTCCGCAAAACAATTCGTTTTTTCTTGTTTACTTTATCTTTACTGTATCATACAATCTGCAAATGTATATAATGTTATGTAACAGTATATCACGAAATAAGACTATAGCACTAAGATGTGCTTGCGGAACGATGGGGGCGCTAATCCTATCTACCTCACCCTCTGTCAGAGCACCGCATCACCAATATGTATTTTTCTTGATCCATTTACTTTGTAAAATTCAACCAAATCTCTAATTGGCGCTTCAATATTTCCCATACCTTATATAGTTTGGCTTATGATACCAGAATAATTTTTTAATGGCTCCCTAAAATATTGAGATATTTATGATTGAATTGAAAAGCGTTCCTGAACGCTTATCGATTGTAGTCAAAATCAATGGGCAGAATGTGATAACATCTGACATCAACCTTTTTTCACTTGGTAAATAGTGTTCTTTTTCTATCACTCATCATTCGAAAGAATCTTACAATTAAAGGGCAATGAAACCCAAGCAAAATGTTGCTTTCATAGTCTTGAAGAGATTAAGAAGAAGAATTTCTGAAAGTTAGAGCATAATCGGGTAAGAAACAAGAAAACTACCGCTCTTTGAAGATGTCCATTTATTCCTATGGGGTACTCAAATTGGCAACGCACTCTGATAAGTGTGTGGACAACTCCCCATAATTATGTTTTGTACACAAATGTTCCCATTTTTACAGTTTTCTTCATCATTTTCCATTCCCCCAACTCATGATATGTTATGTATAAAAGCATTCTACAAAACATATGTTGAACTCGAACGAAGGGTAAACATAAATGTTGAGAAAATTGAACAAAACTGAAATTTTGTGTACAAAATGTATGGGGAGTTGTCCACAACTTTGCCAGAGTGCGTTGCCAATTTGAGTCACTCGACGAAATACATGGCTCTTTTCAAAGTGCCATAGTTTTCTTTTTTCTTAACCGATTGTGCTCAAATTTTCAGAGACTATTCATTATATTTAGTGTCTTATAGTGCATACAACAATTTGTCTGGATTTCATTGTCCTTTAATGGTAGGCCTATATGACTTCTGAAACATTACTTTTGGAAAAAACCTTGTCAGGCTTTTGATCACTTTAATCGCTCATAATAAGTAATATGTACAAATGAAGTCCTATTGAAACACTTCTCGTACACTAATAATATGCCCTCAATTTAGGATTATCGAAAACAATTATATATGACAAGCAAAATATAAATTTGTAATCCTGCTTCACGATTACACCAATTATACATTATTATAGAATAGCGCACAGTCAGGCGCGCCGGAAGCAGTTTTGGATTGGGGGGGGGGGGGGGGGGGGGGGGGCAAAACCCCAAGGGGGCTCACAATTTGTGTGTGTAGGGGCTCATGCCCAACCACACTTTGGGTTGCCAACTTTGAGCCAGATGTGAGAGTTAGACATTACGAGGGAGCGAAGCGACTGAGTGGGGGGGAGGGTGTGGGAGGGGGGTGTCCCCCTCCCACGGTAGGGAGCTTTTGCATTTTTGACTTGAAATTGTGCAATCTGGTGCATACCTAGATAGGAAATTCGGCTGTATTTGGGAAAGCGTGATATGAATTGATCGACCAGAAAGTTTTAATATATTTTTCACTAAGAAAACAAATAATCTACACACTAATAAATACGTACCCCAAAACACACACACAACAACATAAACCATAATTATGCAACATTATGTATGATCCAACAACACACAGCCAATCATGAGTTCCGAGGGAGCAAAGCGCCTGAGGGCTGGGCCGCTGGGGCAGCGAGGGAGGGGGAGGGTATCCCCCTCCCACGGTAAGAAAGATTTTGCATTTGTGGACTTGAAATTGTGCAATCTGGTGCATACCTAGATAGGAAAATCGGGCTTAAGATTAACTGTATCTGGGAAAGCGTGTTATGATTTGATATATTTTTGACGCACTAATAAATATGCACCCAAACTGACACATAAATATTGTAGGGCCTATTTAGTGTCATACATAGTTCCAACATAAACCATATGGCGTATGTATGATCCAACAACATGGCCTACAGCCAATAATGAATCCCGAGGGAGCGAAGCGACCGAGGGCTTGGGCAGAGCCAGAGGGGGAGGGTTTGGGAGGGGGTATCCCCCTCCCACGGGGAAGATTTAGCATTTATATACTTGAAATGGTGCAATTTGGTGCACTTCATGCCATACCTGTGAAGGAAATTTAGAATCCGAGAATCCGAATCTAACAAAAAAATAATAAAAATGTCTATGCTCTCATGTTTACAACAACCTGAGATAATCTGTTCGCGCGCGAAGCGCGCAGAAAATTGAAAATGGATGTATAAACTAGTTTTTGAACGTTAGCTCATACATTTGATTGTGTCTTTCCCACTCTTTTTTTTTTTTTTGGAGGGGGGGGCTTTTTGGGGGGGCAAAATTGCGTTTTGCCCCCCCCCCCCCCCACTTTTTGGATTGGGGGGCGGCCGCCCCCCCTGCCCCCCCCCCCCCCCACTTCCGGCGCCTATGCGCACAGTATGTATCTGTACAAACAAACAAACAAACAAAAAAACAAAGAAACGAAGGAAATGTGTCTAAATCTAATAAAAGGGTACATAAATCAATGTTGTTTTTGTTTACATATCCTTACACAAATAAATGTAAGGAAATGCCCAATTAACTCAAATAAAAGACATAAAACCGTAAAGAAAATAAGAGTTTCGATGGACTAGAACCTACGATCGACATTTGGGTAGCAGGGCTAAAACAGGTTCCCGTCACATAAAGATGTTCGATCAATCATACTAGATTGATATCGTACATTAAATCGTAAACTGTTATGTTACGAGACCAAGTGATTTTTTTTTACGGGGCCCGGAGCTTCCATTAATTTCCATTTATCGGTGTACGGCGCTTCACAATTACACAATTAATGTTCGGGCTAGACAGCAATTAAGCTTAAAACCTGACAAACCCATTAAGAAGACATACATTTTGCTTAGACAGCATGAAAGGAAACGCCCGAATGGGTACGGCGTTTGAAATCAATAAAGCAGAACAATTAATCTAATAGTCAAAATAATAGAAAGTTATAATAAATAAATTATCTAGCACCACTGAATGAATGAAGGGAAGTCATTACATAATATGAGGAGTGATATTGCTTTGCTGGAATTATGCAAGCACAGGAAGGAAATAATAGAAGTAATACCTGTATTTATTCCTATGGTATGGTATTTAATTCCTAGTATTTGATTAAACTGAAGTATTAAACGGAATAAAGAATCGGTCCATCATTAAGTATTATTGCATGACGAAGATACGCATCATATATTTTACCTAATCAATCGATTTAAGAAGGCATTGAAGCCCTTAGGCTTTTTAAAATAGTAAGTCAACCGGTGAGTAATTATGACTTGTGATCCTAATGTATAATACCAGATATAAAGTCAAGTCACGTAATGAAAGTAGACGTACATGTTATAGAGATTGTAGAGTTAAAGGGGTAGTACAGTTTTGGTGAGGCTGAGCTTTAGTAACCAAAACCTGCACAATAACATTACAAACTAAATTAATAGTTAAAACTCCACCATGCTCAAAAGGTATTTAGATAATTACAAACGACTAAGTAAAAAGCCTGTTATCATTAAAAAAAAGAGCCATTAAAACACAAGAGGACGCTCTCTAAAAGAGCATTGATTTCAACCATTTTTCATACAAAATTATGCATGCGATGTTTTGTTGAAATAATGATTTAATAGAGAGATCATCAGCAACTATTTAAAAATGTAAGCATTTTTTTAATTAAAAAAAAAAATCATCGAATAAATCTGTGCCCCAGATTTATTCCGATCGGATATATTTATTGATATTTCAGCCCTTTCTGAACCGATTTTGATCAAATCAAGTTTATTCTGTCATTCGAATTGTATGCTCTTTCAAATTTTACACTCAGTTTTTCATTATCTCACAACAACAACAATTCGTGCAGCGCCTCTATACCAAAACTCAACTACCCCTTTAATATTATTCTAATATATTTCCAGAAATGTGCATCATGTCGATAGATGAATCTAAACATGGAGGATTATAAAGCTTTCCACATAGCGATATAAATTTAAGATACAGGTATTAATTAGTGTACGTATAGTGAAAACTAGATTAACTGTTGAGGCCAACGCTAATTATAATTATTGTTATCGCTTTTATTATACTACCATAATCACAACCACTGTCTATGTTTAAGCAGAACTGTCATTTGCGTGAATGTTTCGCTGTGTAAGTTAGGCAATACACAAAGAGCATTATCATTTTGAAAAAAGTACAAGTGAATTCTTCAGGAAAAATATATATCAATAGTGATTTATTATAGTAAAAAGACAATATCACTAGTTTAAATAGTTTAAATGCCAATAATTGGCACGGTGTAGAAATGCACCTCATGTTAAAAATATTACTTGAAAACATAATTAATGTTAGCTTATAAAGGAACGAAATAGTGGTGTCACATTATTTTGTTAGAACATAATGTAAGTACAAAGTTCTTAGCAACTGCTAGTGCTAGGTCAGATGTTTTGCTTGCCTGACATTGCTTTAAAACGTTAATATGGACACGGCAATGCATAACTGTGACGTCACACTTCGGTAACGTGTTGTCATCATTGCGTTTATTATCATAATGAAAACTATTATCTTCACTTTAAAAGACAATTTCTGCAAAACAAGAGTTGCCTGCAAGAGCCTGCAGTTTGACAGAGCCAATCACAAACATAATTTTTTACCAAGTTTCGAAAATGATATCGATAATTTAATGTACTTATATTGTACTTTAATTGTTTTCTTACCTCGCAATGATTTGCAGCGCACTGCATGTCAATTAATGCACGTGAATAACCAAAACTATATTCCAAATTGCTCCAAATTTGACTTAAAATGTCCAAGCTAGTGAACGTATAAAACCAGTTGGTTTCCCCCTATCTCTCTGTTGTTAAAGTCCCATCCGTAGTAAAAACACAAGAGATAGAACATGTTGTGAAAGCTAGTTCCAGTGAAAATTCACCCGCCATAAGGAGGTAACAGCCAGCTAACAAGTTTCACAAGTGATGCGAAACAAAGCCGATTTCATCGCGAAGAAAAGTTGGGGCCCCCGATTCATTCTGATGAAGAAGGAAACAGACTATAACTATAGAGTTGTACATAAGGCAGACTGAGTAAATAAATAACATTAACAAGAAGGGGAAAAAATCCCTAAGTAGTGTTTGCAATCGTGGGATTATAATATAAGAGTGTGTACCCAAAAAAATGTGCTCTGCGTGAAATGATGATTAAAATTGGTGGTTGGCTGGAAGTTATTTTCCTCTCGAGTGCTTCGCGCTCTCCATCGGTAATCCCGCTTCAAGGCTGGATGCAACTGGATAATACCATAGTAGGTCCATCCATGATAATACCCTCTTCAAGCGTGACAATCTGTGCCCCGCGTCTCTTCAATATATTATGTATTCGCCATAAGGCTATACTTTCAAGTGGGTTAATCTGTGGGGTTCACACGGTTCGTGCAGGTGTCATAGTTACGTACAATGTATACCATGTATTTTACAGTTTTTTTTTATAAAATCCATGGATGTACAATAGCTTGACGAAATTCTAGTCCCGAGTTGTCATGCTAAGCTAAATGATTATCTTACATCATTAATTTACAATCGTGAATCCTAATGTATAACTTCATTTTATCCAACACCCCAGATCTAAGTCCGCGTAATTAAAATATTTACTATTGCATTCCATAAAATTAGTGTAATCGGTGAAACACTTCGATCGTCGATTACCAGATTAACAACTCAGTACTGGGAACGATTCTATCGAACAAATTAATCGTGTGAATCTCATTTTTTTTCTGCACTTCAAGTAGCATGCTCTACTATAAAAAAAAAATTTAAAAATTTAAAAAGGACTTAAGAACCCATAAAGGTGTTCGAAATGTGCGGGAGCGGGGCTTGATATATCGGAGCATTGAACAGGGTTTCTTGAAAGGACAACCATCATTATATGGCCTTGTGGCAATCCGGAGGTCTTTGGTTCGATTTCCGGCGAACCCAAATTGTCTTTTCTCATTTTTCATTTGTTTACAATAAAATATGTACCATGCACATAAATTACAAACCACACAGACACATTACAAACCGCACAGACATCACAACACACACACACACACACACACATACACACATATAAACATACACATGTGAACACATACACTCACATGCATACACGCACACACACATGCCGAAAACACAGACACACAGGCACACATAAACATACAAACAAAGACGAATGTAAATTAACTTTCAAAATTATGGATACAAAGTCGATTCATATTTTAGGTATCAAATTTCATTTTATGCTTCTTATATACATTTATAGAAAGTTTACAAGATGGAAACAAGTGAAATAAACATTTAAGGTCACATCACTGTGACCTTTGACCTAATAGAAGACTGTTTTGAAGTTTAATATACTTTCAGGCTATACTTTTGAGGTAAGCTACAGTGTGAGAAACTATATTCCATGGTAAACTACTACATTTTTTTGCACAGATAACATGAAATGTTGTATTAAATTGTTGGATTTTGTATCGCAAAAGGCATTTATAACTGCCTCTTTACTCCTACTACCGTATGTTGAATTGGGTAAAAGAGGATAAAGTTGTCTACCATCACATGTTGGAAATGCTCCAAAGCTAGCAACATTTAAATATAGGCTTCACAATACTGCATTTAAAAAATGCCCTCAAACAAGATGATTACAGTGGAACCTCATTATAAATATATCTAATATAACAAACCCCTTCTGCATCACTGTCATTTGTTGTTGTTGTTATTTTTTAAATGGCAATCAGTCGAACTTGACTATTGTTACCAATTTAAATTCTCTTGATTAAAAAAAACAAAAAAAATATGCTTCATATTTAGTCAAATTATAACCATATTGTAATTTTGCTGGTACCAGTTCTTTATATTCTTTTGTTTTTTACCCTGATATCACAAGATATCTGTTAAAACAAGGTAATTTTCATGGTACCAAGGTTCTTGTTATATCGAGGTTCCACCGTATACAAAATAATCTGTCTGCTTTAGATGACTTGGACCAACATGTAACATCCATCGATATCAAAATACTGGATATAGCAACAGCGCCCTCTTCATGAAGCCAGCGACAGTGTGAAAAGTACTCCCCAAGACAAAAAGTGCTCCATTCACTCGCGTGAATCGATTTACGCGAGTGAATGGAGCACCTTTGGTCTTGGGTGTACTTTTAGATATTTGCGGCGGCTTCAACGGTGTGCAGCATGCTTTATCCAGTGTGTATATTGATGGTAACATCCCACGTGTGGAGATTATGCAGTAACACACGAGGGGGGTGTTTAAGAAAGATTTGAAGTTGAACTTAAATTTAAGTTAGACTTGAAATTATGGAAAGCCATTTTTTTCCTAAGTCAATTCCTGAAGGGTTTTTAAAACAAGACATGAAAAAATGCAAAAACTCATAATTATATATTTCATGTTCTTGATGTAAAATTTATTTTGAAATTTTGAATATACTCAAAAGTATATTCAAAAGTCTGTCCAGTGAATCACAGCCACATAAAGAAGGGCTGCAAATTTGAAAAAAACAAAAACATTTTTGCTCAAAGCGTGAATAACTTTTGCTAATTTTTGCTCCAGTTCTTTACAGATTACTCCTCTCTTTCTGCTATTCATTATGAAAATAGATAATCCTTACCTATATTACATCACCACTTAATAGCACATCTGTATCACCGACATATCTCAAACACATATTTCAGATCTATATTCAAATATTTCTTCAATTTCGAATGCATTTTTTTTCTTGCAGATAAAATGATCACTGTTCAAAGCGAGTAGCTCACAAATATAAATAGAAGTTACAAGTTGCTCAATGAAAATAGAAAACCTGCTTTTGTACTTATTTGCTGCCCAGCGCGAATATAAAAGCATTGCCAGTATTTTAACATAGTTACAATGAGGGAATTTGCTGGCATGTATATCATTTTGAAAAAGCATTTTGGTGTCTTGTATGGAGTTGTATCCAATTTTTTTAAGTATCAATAAATAGCATGTCTGATTCTGTGATTAAAGGGATAGTTGAGTATTGGTCAAACTTAACTTTAGTAACCAAAACCGGCACCATTACGGTACAAAGTAATAGTTATAACTTCACCATGCTCGAAAAGTATACACAATTACAAACGACTAAGTAAATCCCCTGTTATCATTCAAAAAGAGCCGTTACAACTCAAGAGGGCGCTATTTTAAAAAAATCATTGGTTTTAGCCTTTTTTCATACAAAATTGTGCATTTAATGTTTGTTAAAATAATGATTCAATAGAGATATCATCAACGACTTTTTAAAAACCTATTCTGATTTTTTTCAAAGTATAGTCTTCAAGCATTTTTTGAAATTTTTCTAAAAAGTCTAAATATCGCCCGGTGATTGCCGGTGAAGAACATTTTTAATAAAAATATATTTATGGATATTTCAGCCGTTTCTGAACCGATTTTGATCAAATAAAGTTTATTCTGTCATTAAAATTGTATGTTCTTTCGAATTTGACAGTCAGTTTTTCATTATCTCACAAAAAAATATCGGGGGGCACTTCGGGAAATACCAATACTCAACACAACCTTTAAACTATTTTTTCATTTAAAGAATATTAAAGTTTCATTAGCAGATATACTACATACATTTTCTTATCATTAACTTGAATATTTCAAAAGTGAAGGCCATCTCAATACACTAGTATATATAGTAAATTTTCATCTTATTGCCAATGTACAACGTGCATAGTATTTGTCTTTGTACAAAGATAAATAGTACATGCTTTTTTCATTTTTACAGAAATTTTACAGAAATGTAATATAATAATGTAATATAGAAATGTAATATTTAAAACTTTACTGACCGCTTTGATTTCATCATGTATAAATAGTATACTATTATCATTACGGGGTGTTAATATAACCTCTCTCCTTCAGTCCTTCAAACGAAAGGATTCATAAACATAATGGCCCGTATTCACAAAGGAGGTTTGTACAAACCCCGGTTCAAACCGCGGTTTACATCTATGGAATGCAAATTGTAAACTGATGGAGAGAGAATGTGTACCATCAACATTGTTAACAAGTAAGGAATTTACATTCTCTCTCCAGCAGTTTACAATTGGCATTCCATAGATGTAAACCGCGGTTTGAACCGGGGTTTGTACAAACCTCCTTTGTGAATACGGGCCAATGATTGTATAATTATGCAGAGCATGAAGATTATATGCAGTCCCTGTGAACAAACAATGGAAACTTTCCCCATTTTCTGTTTTCTAAGCATATTATGTGCACCATCTTCATGTATGCATGACTGATGTGATGCCATCCCATACAATGCTGGATGAAGTTATGAATATAGACAAGAGCTATCGATATACTGTTCATGGTTTTAATATGTTCATTAGGGACATTATATTCAAATTACTGTCTGGTGAAATAAACTTTGGCATGTGTAATTATTGTGCCAGGAGTGGCACGTCGTGACGGACATGTGCACAATATAACAACTCTGCTATTAGTTTTCAAATTAAAAACATGCTTCTAAAAATAGATTCTGTTGTTTGGTCCTCAATCCTCTTCACTCTCCATTGGTCATCTGTTGGTTATTCTTGACAAAAACACTCTTGTTACAAAATTCATTTTTATGACAAGTTTAAATGAAAATGTTTTTTTCCTTGGGTGTGATGTTACTGCAGAGTAAATTCATGATACACTTGTCATGGGCACTGTTTGTTTTTATCAGGGAATGGGAAAATAACATCCCATTCATACTTGTGTCTAGCACTGGCTCGGCACTGGCTTAAGCCAGTGCTAGACACAAGTATGAATGGAATTGTCTAGCCTCAGCCTTTGCTTAGCCTAGCCTGGCATTATCGTGATGCTAGACAAGGCTAAGCCACTGTTATCGTAAGTGTGAATGGAAGTGTGAACGTTGCGCATGCGCATTACGGTCTTGCTCGCTCAGAATTTGCTTAGTCATTGTTACGTCACAATAGAGGTGTACTACGTCATTTACCAATTACGTCATATGAACACAGTGCGCATGCCCAGACATGTCTTAGACAAGTCCAAGACACTGTTGTATTCATACTTGCGCGTTACGTTATCCACTGTTGATGCCAAGTATGAATCGGTAGTATTTGCGTCTAGCACTGGCTTAAGCAAGTGCCAGGCCAGTGCTAGACGTAAGTATGAATGGGATGTAAGTCATACCACCCCGAACAAAATAATCAAAACGTGAGGTTACCTCGGGGGGGAGGGGGGGGGGGGGGAGAAAGATGCCCCTGTAGCCTCAGCCTTCGGCTTCACAGTGAAATCAGCAAGTACCTACATAATTATAGACTAAATATTCTGTTTAACGTCCATTACAAGGGTCACACAGAGTAAAGCTAATCACCATATTGTTTTTAAAACATTTCTTCATTGGAAGACTTTCCAGTGCTAAGTCTCCAGATTTTTCACTCGGTGGAACGTCCAACATCGTTCGTTGTCACGGAGAAGGCTTAAACTAGTACAGCACAGCATGCAAGTACTCGCTTTTAAAAGGTAGTTCACATTCGTTGAATCAGACACGAGATGCAATCTTGCAAACAACTTGCATATGGTGCAAAAGAAATACTGGCTCAGTGTTATGAAGTGCGCACAAACTAGCCTAGTTACGCTGTTTGGAGAGGTTGGGAGATGTTCCACATCCACATGCATGGCAATCTTTAACCTCTTTACTCTCTTCAAACTGACTCAATTTAATGTCCGATGAAGGGCTGTCGAGGCAATTCAGCGAGTCATTTTGAGCTTTTAAACTCTGTATTTTCTTCATACTGCCTTGGTTCTTTGTCCAACAAAAGGCTTTCGACTTTCAAGGCAGAGTCTCTTTCAACCTCTTGTTGTCACTTCAAACAAACTCGGCTCAGTTTGTCGTTGAACGAAAAGGCAATCAAAGCCCTGCATCATGTTTGTACCCATCTTAAACCTCTTCATATTGGTTTATTGTCCAAAAGGCTTCCAAGGCAGTTCAGAGTCAGTATTTTGCTTTCAACTTCTTGTTTTCTCTTCATACGAATTCTGCTCAGTTTATCGACCAACGAGAGGCTCAAGGCAGTTCAGCAAGTCAGGACTCACTTTAAATCCTCTTGATACAGACTCGATTTCTGTCCAATAGGCTTTAAAGGCAATTTAAAGAGTCAGTATTTTGATTTTAACCTCTTTATTCTCTTCATACCAACTCCGTATATTGCCCAACCAAAGGCTTTCAACGCAGTCCAGCATGTGGGTACTCACTTTAAACCTCTTCTTTCTCTTTTTATTCTCTCGGTTTATTGTCCAATGAAACTGAAGGCTTTCAAGGCAGTTCAGGGAGTCAATATTTTGCTTTTAACCTCTTTATTCTCTTCATACTGACTCAGTATATTGTCCATTGAAGGGGTACAAGCCGGTTCATCATTTCCGTACTCACTTTAAATCTCGTTACGTTCTTGTTAAAGACTTGGTTTATTGTCAATAGTCTTCCAAGGCAGTTCATCGAGACAGAATGTTGCTGTTTACCTCTTCATTTTCTTGATAAAGACTTGGTTTATTGTCCGAAAGACTTCCAAGGTAGTTAACCGAGTCAATATTTTGCTTTTAACCGCTTATTCTCTTCCCGCAGCGTCTCGATCTCTGTAAGGAGGCCCTCGTTGACAGAGTAGCGTTCAAGCAGAGACTGGATTTCGCTCTGTAAAGAAGAAACAAATGAGAGGTTGTATTAAAGTAACTATCGAGACCTGAAAGCATTTTAAATAATTATAATAGTCATTTGTGGAGTCTTATATCGTACACATGTGCACAAGGGGATATAATGTACACTATGAATATGAAGATGGACGGATATTATAACTAGATGGATCTTCGAATGCCCGCCCTTGCGCGATTTTTAAATCAAGCCGAAATTAATTGTTTAAATTCAATTTTGATGGTTATTAGTCAACCAGATCTTGAGATATCATAATTACAAACTATTCATGCATCTTGACCTTTGTCTTATGACCCGAAAATGTACTAAGGTTATAAGTTCCCAAAGTTTCATAGAGGTACTAACTTTGTTGGTAATTTGTCAACTGGTTCTTGAGATATCGCAATTGCATGCTATTTTTACATATAAAACAAGCCCTATGGCCTTGACCTTTGACTGTAGTTACCCCAAAATCTATTCAGTTCATAAGCTCCCAAAGATACATATAGGTACCAAGATTTATGGTAATCTGTCAACTGGTTCTTGAGATATTGAGCTTAACTCCTTGAGTGCCAAGCTCGCATTTTTGTGAGTTACAATACACAAAAATGCCATAGAGCATAAAAATCCCTGGCACGTTAAGAGTTAAAGGCAATCATTGCATCTATAATGAGCCCTGTGACCTTTGACCTTATGACCCCAAAGTCTAATCAGATCAATGTCACCCCAATATGTACACACGTACCAAGTTTCAAAATGATCCTTCAACCGGTTCTAAGATATTGCGAGAACGAAAACGGGACGGACAGACAGACAGACAGACGGACAACCCCAAAACATACTGCATCTGGCCACTTCGTTGGCGGGGGCAGTAGTTACATATATCTCAAAAAAAATCATAATTATAATACATGAATCATTGAATAATACTTTGTGATTATTACTAAATAAATGATTTATTTTATTCAATATTATATTCATTGCTTTGTGGTACTGCTCTATGCTGGCCTAGTCTCTTTCATACTTTAGGGTAAGAACCTTTCTCATCAAAACTGCAATATCAGTTCATTAATCATAAACTGGCAAAGCATATTCCAATTATGACTCAACTGGAAAAATGCTGTTGTGACAAACATAATTTTTGTTTGATTTCTTACCTGTTGAATTTGAAACTGCCGCAGCATCTCTAGTTGGAGATTCGTGACATCTCTATGAATTGCAATCCTGTCGGAAACCAAAAAAAATGTAATTGGTAACATTTTGGTTCAGTTTATTATTTACATCTCTCTAGTTACAACCAAGTACAGCATTCTGTGTAAAAGGATCATCATTAACTCCTAGAGTGCTTAAGCTCGCATTTTTGCGAGTTACAATACACACAAATGCCATAGAGCATTAAAATCCCTGGCACGTTAAGAGTTATAAAAAAACAGATTTTTGAGAAAGTTTATAAACAATGGAGTTCATCAACTGAACGTACGCCCCTTTGTTTAATAACAAACTTTAGGAAGGCTCTACAAACCCACTTGCCCCCTTGCCCGGGGCGATGGAAAATCAGAAGAGGGCAAGTACAATTTCAAGTAGTGCTGTTATCTGATCCGATCCGAGAAGGGAATTCCCGGCGAACATGGCCTTCAACCGGGAAATTAGCGGTCCGAGAAATGGCCCTTTTTTTCTATAATTCTCGTTTTGGCAACCCATTTTTTTCAGTAATAATAACAAATTTGTATACTTTACATATAAGAAAAAAATGGGATCGACTCAAGTAATTTGCAGTAGGTATGACAGATTTACGACTTGTGGCTAGGACCAGGAGCAGAGAAGGTCACAATGTTTAAACAGGTTGAGCCTTGAAGTCAATTACCAGAATTTGTGCAGAGCTATACAAAGGGTTTAAGGAGAATGCCCCCACCTGTTGGAAAGCTTACCCCCAGCCTTTGAATATACTTTTTTAGTCTTTTTCTTGACTCCCACAAACATATATTGTGAACTGGCTTTTCATGTGTATGCTTTATTGAACATAACTATACAAAAAAACTAGATGGATCTTAAATTATGCCTCCGCTATGACGCAATTTTCAATATCAAGCCCAAAATAACGTGCACTGAAATTTTGTTTTTTTCATATATATATTTTGAGTTTTGTGACCTTGACCTATGTAGACCCCAATCTTTGATGGCTACATTGGCTCCCAAGAATATTCAGGTACCAAGTTAGATTGAAATCTGACATTCAGGTCTTGAGATTTTGTCATTACAAGCCATTTTTGCATATATATTGAGTCATGTGACCTTGACCTTTGACCTCATGGCCCCCCAAACCTAATCCAATCATTGCCACCCGATGTGTATGTAACTCATTCCAAGTTTGAAATTGATCCGTCAAACGGTTCTTGAGATATCGTGAGAAGGATGCTTTTTTGCACATATATTGAGTCCTGCGACCTTGACCTTTCACCTCATGAACCCCAAAATCTAATCAGATCATTGACACCCCAATATGTACACTCATACCATGTTTGAAATTGATCCATCAACCGGTTCTAGAGATATCGCGAGAATAAGGCATTTTTGCACATATATTGAGTCCTGTGACCTTGACCTTTGACCTCATGAACCCCAAAAGCTAATCAGATCATTGTCTCCCCAATATATACACTCATACCAAGTTTGAATTTGATCTGTCAACTGGTTCTGGAGATATCGCGAGAACGAGGCATTTTAAAACATATATTGAGTCATGTGACCTTGACCTTTGACCTCATGAACCCCAAAATCTAATCAGATCATTGTCACCCCAATATGTACACTCATACCAAGTTTGAAATTTATCCGTCAAACCGGTTCTTGAGATATCGCGAGAACGAAAACGGGACGTACGTACGGACGGACGGACGGACAACCCGAAAACATAATGCCTCCGGCCACTTCGTTGGCGGAGGCATAAAAACACATAACTCTGCCCCAAACACTGGCACACCCCCCAAAATAAATGACCCCAATGCTGCCGCCCATTTTTTTTGGACAAACTTTTTAAACATTGTGTTTCTTGTAGTCATAAAAAATTCGCCCAAACATGATCTTACACAGGCCCTGAGTTCACATGTGGTTGTGAGTTTGGTATATGCATGCCCACTGAACCTTGGCTAATATACATATATGGTATGTCTCCTCATAACTCCCCAAACCGTTAATCATTTTTTATTTCTACGAGCCGGGATCCGAGACGGGATATTTGTTTTACCTAACAGCATTAATTTCAAGTCACTTGCCCAGGGAAGGTGATCATCATAGCCAATTGTTTTTACTTAATGACTGAGTTTGGCAGAATCATGTAGATAAAATATCAGAAACAGATCAACAGCAACTTTTGGAATTAGGCACTACCTGAACTGGTCTAAAGACTCCCCCATTAGATTCTTGATGAACTCTACTTAGATTGTTTGGAAAGGGGTCAACTGTTGTGTGTTTCCCACAGCACCTTCCGATAAATGCCTGCTCTGTTTGGAGCATCCTCCAATAATTGCCTGTTCTATTCTTACCTCTCTTCCTGTAATCTTCTCAACATTGTTGGGAAATGTCAACAAAGTTGTTTCAAGGCGTACCTGAACTGGTCTAGTGACTCCTCATCAGATTCTTGATGAACTCCACTTGGAATGTCTGGAACGGAGTCGACGGTTGTGTGTTTCCCACAGCACTCTCCGATAATTGCCTGTTCTATTCTTACCTCTCTTCTTGAAATCTTCTCAAAATTGTTGAGAAATGTCGACAAAATTTGTTTTGAAGTAAACAAAGACGTCAACGTACCTGAACTGGTCTAACGACTCCTCAATCAGATTCTTGATGAACTCGACTTGGAAAGTCTGGAACGGGGTCGACGGTTGTGAGTTTCCCACAGCACCCTCTGACAATTGCCTGGACGGTTCTTCCCCTCCTCCACTAATTCTCTAAATATTGTCTAATAATGTCTACAAATGTTGTTGTTTCAAAGTAAACAAAGACGTCAACGTACCTGAACTGGTCTAACGACTCCTCAATCAGATTCTTGATGAACTCTACTTGGAATGTCTGGAACGGGGTCGACGGTTGTGAGTTTCCCACAGCACCAGGCTCCGATAATTGCCTGCTCTGTTCTTCTCCCTCTTCTTCCATTGCTTCTTGCGTCCTCAGGTCAGCATCTTCCCTCGGGTATGATGATGTTGATGATGACGGAAAAATCTCGGGGAAAGATCCTGGCGGTGGCTCTTCTGGCGAGAATACTAGTGTGACAAAAACACAAAATAAAATTACGTATCAATCATGGAGGACCAAAGAAAACTCCCTCCAGACATTTGAGGAAAATTGTAGAAGTAACAGCACTCTCTGATGATTTCCTGATTTTCTTATGTTGCTGGGGAAAGATACTGCGGGTGGCTCTTCAGGCAAAAAGACTAGTGTGACATGAAAATGAAATAAAATTCAGGATCAAATATACAATTATGGATGAGGCTGTACGTGGAAAAACTTGTTAACCCATTACCAAATGAAACATGTAGGATGTTTCACTAACACCAACGTCAATTTTAGCATTGCTCTTTAGTGACAATCATCCTCTTAAATCAATGCTAAAATCAATTGTAGTGTTTTAATGAAACACATCCCAGGTGGGCCCTATAAATAACTCTATTGGGATTGCAAAATCAACTAGTAGGAAATTTACACATCAAGACTTAGTGAATGTTCACTTTTTAGTGTTCGATAACCCATTGTCCACAGGAACCTGGTGGACCCTGTGTATCAACTAAATGGGCATTGCAAAATCTAATGGAAGTGGTGTGGCAAGATTGGTAGAGCGCGCACTTTCCGATCATGAGATCCCGAATTCGAACCCTGCCTACCGCGTTTGTCCTTCAGCAAGAAAATTTATCCACAATTGCTGCTCTCTACCCAGGTGTATAAATGGGGACCCGGTACGAGGTGAAAGTCTTTATGTGAAGGATCTTCTCAATGCCCATGAGCCGCTTGGAAGGAATGCTCCCCAGGGAGTGGAGATGGTGCACACAATGTGTGCTGGTTTGCATTGTATCCTATGACCGGGGTAATAATATCATTGTAAAGCGCTTAGAGATGATTATCAATCATATTAGGCGCTATATAAATCGAGTATATTATTATATTAACCGGTTAAATGACTTACCTGGCCTATACCCCGATGGAGTGGTGACGGGAGACACAACATCTGTATCCAGACCCACAGGTGGGATGTTCAGGGATGTGGGGATCCGTCTTGTATCGCTCGCTGTACTTGGGAAGGACGTCCTACGAGGAGACGGTGGGTGCGTGGGGAATCCAATACTGTGTAATGGCTGCAAAGGTAAACATTTTTGTGTTTTTTTAACATAAAATTGTTAAAGGGTTCGTTTTATTTGCCTTTAAATCTGTGATTTGATTTTTTTCGTCGTCATTTGCTATAGAAAAGATGAGTTATGATGGTGCATATTTTGTCTACCATTACATTAGTCATTTGAATCAAATATTAAATTGACTTCAGAAAGAACATCCTGTGCATATGTACAGAACCCACCAATGCGTAATGGCTGAATAACGTTTTTGAAATAGAAATTACGATGTGAGATCATTTTGAATCTTTTTTTCTTTGTTTGCTGTTGTTGCTTGATTTGGGAGGAGAGGCAATTCAGGAGCAAAATACTTACCGACTTGAAGGTTACATTGTTGCCTGTGGTCAGTGTGGGGCCATTCTCCAAATCATCAAGGTCGGGTGGAAGGGCTCTCCTGATTGGTCCAAACGGGCTTGCTTCCATGACCACTGAACCAATCGGGTTCCTCCTTACAGAGCTGTCTGAATTGTCTGGTTCTGATGCGACTGGGGAGAACAGGCCTGCTCCTGTTGATGAAAGGGAGACAATAAAATGCATCATTACCTCAGCCAAAGAAGTTGGAGGAGGTTACGTTTTCGGTCCCGTTCGTTTGTTTGTTTGTTCGTCACCAGTCCCCTGCACACAATTTCACAGATATCTCAACCAATTTTTCGTAGAAGCTTTGTGTTCATCTAGAATAGAACCCATTAAATGTACAAGGAAAAAAGTCAATGGGCAAGATCAAGGTCACGCAAAATTCAAGTGTTGGCGGAGGTATGCACTCCCTGAGTGCACTGCGGCTAGTTAGCATGAAAGTTCATCGGTATTGGTATTTCATGAGAAGAAACATTTCACAGTGATCTATTTACTTTGTTTATGTCAACTAAAATCACTAAGAGCTTTCAGATTTCTCTTGTACCTTGTTGTTCGGCTTATTATGGGCGAAACGGATTTTGTTTCTTTAAATTTTTGGAGATTATTTGGAGATATTTATGATTGAATTTGATAAGAGTTCCAACATTTTTCAGATTGTTGTCATAATCAATAGGCAGAAGGTGATAAAAATCTGGCAGAATTGTTCACTTTTTTTCATTACATTAATAGTTTTCCTTTTCTATGATACTACCACTCAAGATTGCTATCATTTCTTATTCTTCTATTTCATTTCTTACAATGACATTGGTGCATGATTGAGGACTCAAACATGACTTTTGGAAAAAAATCCTAGATGAAGTTATTGGATCACTATAACTGTCTTGCTCTAAATAATAATTCAAATCAAAGAGGGTGGGGGAAGGTTGGGCATTACCTGGTAGGCTGTTGTGCCTCTGTTGGTGTTGGATTATCTCTGCTTTGCCCATGGTTTCCGGCCGATCCTCTGTGACTGACATGGGGCCGTTCCTGGCCGGTAACCTCACTGTACTAGGGTCCCCTCCAGCTAGACGATGAAATGAAAGCATTCACAACATTTTAGCCTTTATAAAAGAAGATTAACAATAAATTACAAATCAGTTAGGCATTTACTAGTGTATCAGGGATAGTGATGTTGTGTCTCTGCTTTGCCCATAGTTTCCGGCCGATCCTCTGTGACTGACATGGGGCCATTCCTGGCCGGTAACCTCACAGCACTAGGGTCCCCTCCCGCTGGACAATGAAATGAAAACATTATCAAGACATGTTGACATGGGGGAGATAAGCCATAAATGGCAAATCAATACCGGAAAGAACTTTGCAACATAACTTACAGGAGGAAATCCACCCTTTAAAAAAAAAGAGGACGAATAAGAGGAACACAAAGTAAAAAAAGTTGAGCAAAATCAGTGAAGAAAAACAAGAGTCGCAACTGTTAGATTACGAAGGTCCTCACATTCAGACTTTTTAAAACAGTTACAACACATTCACAACATTACTAAACTAAAATCAAAATATGGATACATTCATACTTCAGGCAAGGAGTCACTACTTTCCTTGATGGGTGACTTTCATATCATCGAAAAAAGGAGAAGACCAATCTACAGAATGTATTATTATTCATTCATATCTTTCAACAAACAAGACTCAATGTACAGAAGACATTTTGTGGATACATACCCTCTCTGATCGGTGAAATGATATCCATATTATCGAGCTGCCCATAACGGGGCGATGGCTCTGGTATCCTCTCATTAAGACTCTTTGGAGTCTTTCACATGTCACATTCCATCAATAGGAGGATGATCTACAGTATGTATTATTGTTCATTCATATCTTTCAACAAATAAAACTCAATGTACAGAAGACTTATTATGAAATGATGGATACATACCCTCTCTGCTCGGTGTAACGATCTCCATATTATCCATCTGCCTGAACCAGGATGACATGTATGTAATAAATCTAGTCTATCTAGTAGTCTATCAGACCATTTAATATCAAACAGCACAAAGAATCATACACAACATACCTAGATACATTTTCTTTGCTCATTTTCATTTACAACATACATTATGGATACATACCCTCTCTGATCGGTGAAATGATATCCATATTATCGAGCTGCCCATAACGGGGCGATGGATCTGGGGTTCTCTCGTTCAGACTCTCCTTGGATGACTTCACGTTGTCCGGCATGAGAGCACCAGGCTCACCCTGCTCCCGAACGGCGGATGATGACGATGTTGAAGAAGTGGTCGATTTCTTCTGTGAGCTTGACATCTTGGCAGCCTTGGTAGGTGGTCCATTCGTCTTGAATGGGGGGATATAGATAAATCAAGACTAAAATCAAATTAAATATAACATAAAATATGCAAAAAGAAATTGTTGCCCAACATAGCGATTAAGCATGTGTGCGCAGTAGATTCCAGTATTGAAGCGAAATACAGGACAAGGATGATTGAATAGTTTGTCTCCACGTCACTGGGCAAAGCATGCACATACGTTTGAATATGAAAGTTAATCAGCCTATTCCAAGGATTCTGAAACTTGGTGCACTGCAGATCAAGGCAGCGGTGTTGCGTGGTTGAACTGATTTGGAGGCTCGCTCTGAGTATTTGTGACCGGCTATAGCAAAACCCTGCACTTGTCGGTAAAAATGAAAATGTAGATTTTCATACCATTAGAAAGGCCTCATCACATGCTTTCATTTGATGTATTGTTATAACAAATTGGTCAATAATTGGCAAAGATATGACCGTTTCAATTTTACAATCATAAGTCTTTTACACACTTTGTGTGAACTCAAAATGCCCATTTCTTCAAAACATGAATTACCGACAAGTGCCGGGTTTTGCTATAACCGGTCACATTTCTTTGTCTTTCAAAGGAATGTGACCTGCTACTCTGCTAGGCCACTTATCACACATAACTTTGATGAGTAGTCAGAATCTAGGCTGCCCATTACATGAAACTTTAATGTCTATCAGGTGCAATTTGTTGAGTTACCTTTGATGATGAACTAGGTGGATTCTGGAACCGGATGGACTGCACCGAGGACTTGTGTGCCGCGATAGTCTTAATTGGAGAAGACCCCATGCGCAGGTCAAATATATAAATCTTTCCTCTGGTAGAGCCCGCTGCCAGTGTGGCGCCATCTTGCATGAAGCTCAGTGAAGTGAGAGGCGACTCCACGGTCATCGTCTTGATTATACTGTCAAAGTTAAAACATAGACGTCTCATTAAAAAAAGTCACACCGAATGAAAAAATAATCATAATGCATTCTTGTGTGCTATGATCGGGGAGCATATAGACAGGTCAAATACGTAAATCTTTTCTATCTTGGAGCCCGCTGCCAATGTGGCGCCATCTTGCATGAAGCTCAGTGAAGTGAGAGGAGACTCCATCATCATCGTCTTGATTATACTGTCAAAATAAAACAAAGTCGTGTAATAGAGAAAGTACCGGCCAATGACATGTCGATTCTTCAACTATAAAATTAAGATGCCTTATGTTGAGGCAAACTCTTTATACAAATAATAGACCTGAACAATTTATATAGCACCTAATACCATACAATATAATCTCTAAGTGCATTAGACAAATATTACCCCATTCATAGAATATACAATGCTAGTGCGCACACATTGTGTGTACTAACTCCACTCAGTAGGGGGCATTCCTTCCCAGCTGCTCATGGGCATTAAGAAGATCAATCACATAGAGGCCTTCACCTCCTACCGGGTCCCCATTTATACACCTTGGTAGGGAGCAGCAATAGTGGATTAATTGTCTTGCTGAAGGACAAACACAGAGGGCAAACACTGGTTCTAAACTTGGCATTCCTTCTTCCATTGACATTTGAGTACATCACTCGCTTGCCAAGACCTACAGCTTTATTTTTTTCACTAGAATGATCAATTTGAAACATTGAAACTTGCCCTTCTTCCATTGACATTGTAACACACCACTTGCTTGTCCAGACCTACGCCGGGCTATATTTCATTTCATTATGACTTAGGTATTAAACATACACGTATGTAAATCTTTCAGAGGCTACACGAGAATGATCAATTTGAAACATTGAAACTTGCCCTTGTTCCATTGAAATTGTAACGCACCACTCGCTTCTCCAAACCTACGCCAGGCTATATTTCATTTCATTATGACTTAGGTATTAAACATACACGTATGTAAATCTTTCAGAGGCTACACGAGAATGATCAATTTGAAACATTGAAACTTGCCCTTCTTCCATTGACATTGTAACACACCACTCGCTTGTCCAGACCTATGCCGGGCTGAATTTCATTTCATTATGACTTAGGTATTAAACGTATGTAAATCTTTCGGAGCTACATATGAGATTCATCAATTTGAAACATTGAAACTTGCCTTCTTCCATTGACGTCGTAGCAAACAACTCGCTTGTCCAGCCCAACGCTGGCCAGCAGGAGGTTGTTGAGGGGGGAGAATGAGAGGGCCGTTGTGGGGGCGTTGTGCGCATCGGGGAACGGAGTGATGAGCTTGTTGGTGTTGGTGTCCCACAGAGTCAGGCTGCCGTCATCCGATGCTGCACCGAGAAGCGACTTCTTGAAGAATGAGTAGCCTACATCTCGGATGGTCTGTAGTCAAATTTGAGAAAACGTGTAATTGCTATGGACAACCATGTCTGGTACTGGATTACAAGTCTGTACAGATAAGTGATAATTGTGCGCATCTCATCACTTTTTTTACTGTATTTAGCACACCAAAAAAGAAATGATGAGATTGTTGGTGTTGGTGTCCTATATAGTCAGGCTCCCGTCAACCGAGAAGCGATTTCTTGAAGAATGAGTAGCCTACATCTCGAATGGTCTGTAGTCAAATTTGAAAAAAACATGTAATTGCTATGGATAAGTCTGTACAGATAAGTGATAATTGTGCGCATCTCATCACTTTTTTTACTGTTTTTAGCACACCAAAAAAGAAATGATGAGATTGTTGGTGTTGGTGTCCCATATAGTGAGGCTTCAGTCAATCCGATGCTGCACCAAGAAGTGATTTCTTGAAGTACGAGTAATCTACATCTCAAATAGTCCGTTGTGGCATTTGAGAGGAAAAAGTGTTTATTGGTATAGACAAGTCTATTACTTGATTATAAGTCTGATTATAATTGTGCGCATCGGCGAACAAAGTGATGAGCTTGTTGGTGTAGGTGTCCCATAGAGTCAGGCTGCCGTCATCCGATGCTGCACCGAGAAGTGACATCTTGAAGTATTCATGAGTAGCCTACACCGTGTCTCAGAAGTTCGTTCTCCCTAACAAATCTCACTTTTTTGTATGATTTTAGCTGCAATTTAATTTTTTTTTAAACCAATGTGTCCTCCCTTCTTCTTGATAACAGTTTCAAGTCTTTCAGGCATAGAGTGTATCAATTTCTTGAGAACAGATGGATCAATCTTGGCCCACTCCCCTTGTGCCTTGGAGCAGAGCTGTGTCATGGTGGTAGAGGGTGGAATACAGAAGACCCTGCTGTTCAGGATTCCCCAACAATTTTTGATCGGATTCAAGTCAAAAGAGTTGGGTAGCCATTCCTCCTTCTGTAGGAATCCAGAAAGGTGCATGGTGCACCACTATTAAGTCAGCCGAGCAGTGTGAGCAGGAGCGCCGTCTTGGACAACACCAATTCCGACCTCTTGTTGATAATTTTTTCTGCTGGTTGTGGGTCCGGATTATTTCTTTATTCCCAGAAAAAGAAGCAGTGTCTGCGGCGAAATGTTGTTGACATAGTGCTGTGCATGAATGGTTGTGCCCTGACGTACTATGTGCAGTTCAGTGAGGCCTGAAGCGGACATTGATCCCCACACCATGCTATGGACACTAGCCTTCACACGCACAGATGGCTCACCTTCATCACGATGATCGCTGTAAACTCGATCATTATGTCGTTTGGGGGTAGGAAACAGGTACAGGGATATTCATCAGAGAAAATCCAGTCCTCCTAGTCTGTCTGGCATGTCTGGGTCAGAGTACCAGACTCCCTTGCAAAGGCCAGTCTCTTGTCTTTGTGTAATTTAGTGAGTTTTGGCAGTTTCTGTCTTTTATAGGCTCGAAAGCCCAGTTTGTTTGAGAAATGAGGATGCACAGTGTCTTTGGAAATGATTTCTCCAAGATTGTTCAACCTCTGACTCGGTCTGAGGCAGGATTGGTGCCTTCTGCCCTTGGCCTTGTGGATCAGGTCCTTGGCCCTGGAAGTCAAGCAAGATGGACACCCTTGTTCTGGGCTTATCATCAAGGGAATCACCATGCTTGTGTCGCTGCTACCACTTCTAAACCCATCATACATTTCTGCCTAGGGATTTGGCTACCTACAGACAGGTTTTTCCAGCATCTCGAATGGATTAAGCTTGAGCATGAAGCTGGGCCTCAGAAAGAGTACCTTTTCCAGATTTGCACTTGGCCATAATGTTTACACCAAGAAGAACTCTCAATAACTGAGTTACACTCTATTCGGGCGGGAAATTTCAAGGCTGGAAACAAGCACACATTTTAGCCAAACAACCTGAAAATATTTGGTTGATCAGGTGTGACATATTTTGTGCAATTCATATGCAAATATGCAAATTATGGGGGAGAACGAATTTTTGAGACACGGTGTACATCTTGGATAGTCTGTTGTGGACTTTGAGAGGAAAAGGTGTTTACTGGTATAGACAGAACGGTCTATTTCTGGATTTCAAGTGCAAAGTGGTCATTTTAAAGAGGCAAGATTTTAATGTATTTTTAATAATATTTCTAATGAATATATCACGATCATCAACAAAAGTAAAAAACAGACACTATTATACATGCAAGTTTATATTTAATGTACAGTCAAACCTGTCTTAGAGGCCACCTGTCTATAGCAACCAACCTGTCTATAGTGGCCATCAAAACTTATCCCCTGCAAGGAAAAACAGTGCTATTGAACCTGTCTATAGTGGCCACCTGTCTACAGTGGCCACTATTCTTGACTCCCTTGGGTGGCCACTATACACAGGTTTGACTGTATATTCATTATATGAAAATATCAACAACAAAATGTTAAAAACATGAATGGTTTTACAGAGGCATAACGTCCCTTGAAAATTATAAAGCACATTGTCATTTCCTGAACAAGCAGGCATGTTGAATCAGATATGTGTATGTTTCAGCAGTCAAAATTGAAATATATTTATTAAACAGATCCATGCTGCTTAATTCAAATTAACCCATTGTATATTGGAACCTAAAATCTAGTGAAGAATAGGTTAACTTCAAGTACACAGCATAATGGAAGTGACTGTCATATTTTGTTTTTTTACCTGTGCTTTTGAGACCACCATAGGAGATCCGGGTTGGCCGGAGACCACATTGTGCAGCAGGATCTCCCCACTGGCCGAGCCTGATGCGAGGTACGAGTCATTCCAGTTGAACATCACACATGTGACGCTGTCTCGGTGCTCCTGAAAGATATTTTTTGTAATAAACCTTTGCTTTAATACTTAACAAAGTTCATAATTCACTACAAAATATGCACAAATTTGCTGTATTCTATTCGCCACTGACCAAGCCAGGTATGAGTCATTCCAGTTGAACACCAAACATGTGACGCTGTCTCGGTGCTCCTGAAAGATATTTGTTGTAATTAACATTTGCTTTAACCCTAATCCCACTGGGGGGGGGGGCCATTTTGGACGTGCATCTAGACCGATTGAAATTTCACGTTCAAACTTCATGACTTTTTTCTCTCAAGTCTCCCGCATGTTTTGATATATAATTCACCCCGGTCGGACATGTAGAACTGATTTTAGAGGTCGATAACTGCTTGATCGTCACAAAAAAATGCAATTTTTGTACAGGTTTCTATGTAATTCATATATCCGATGCCATGTAAACTCCAAATCTGTTACAATTGTTACAGTGAATTATAATTTGGATTATTTCTTTGTCATTAGTTTAATTCATACACTTCCGAGATAAATTCTTCTAAAAAAAACTTTAAAAAACAACAATAAAAACAATAAAATACATAAGAATGAAAACAATGTGGGTAAATCCGGGAATACTAATTTGCATATTTATGCAAATTAGTGATTTATTTCATCACCATAAAAAACATGGATATGATGAATTACATCATTTGAAAGTATTTTTACAGAAAACCTGAAGAAATCCTGTAATTTCTCTTGATTTTAGATGAAAATCCCAATTTTCCCCCAAATTCGTCAAATATTTGCATATTCAAAATTTTAATTAATTATTAAAAAAAAAAAAAAAAAATGGTCAATTTTGTTTTTCTTTTTCAAATTCTTATTCTACTAGACTTGTGTTACGTATGTGCCAAGTCAATCGGTCTATTCGTTGCCGAGATTCGAGGGGGGGGGGCAAAATGCCCCCCCCCCCCCCCAGTGGACTCAAGTGATCAAAATAACCCAGTGGGATTAGGGTTAATACTTTATAAAGTTCATAATTCACTACCCAGTATGCACAAAATTAAGATCCCATATATGCTAACTAGTTGGTTCTTACCTTGTAAGTTCTCTTCAGCTTCTTGCTCTTGAGATCCCATATGCTAACCAGTTGGTTCTTGCCTCCACAGGCTAAGTAGCGGGAAGTCGAGCTTAGAGCTAAACAGGTCTGTTGTTCCTGCAACAGAAAAAAGTGACAAAATATTTACTCTTTACTCTTCTTCTTCTTCCGGGTAAAGTACAGGCCACCATCTGGTGTATCAAAGTACTGTGTGGCTGGTCTGGTGCAGTGAATGTACAGTGCGATTTAAAATCTTCTACATAACTCTATGTGCAGCTTAAAAGACAGGGTTCCCCATTTACTCTTCAAAGTATACATGACAAATATCTATTTCTTTACAATTTTGTTTAAGGATTTTTTTAAAGGAGTACAACCTGCAGCAGGGTAGATAAAATAACAAATTATCAACACTTTAATTATCAAATTATACTAAAAATATAAATTATTTCAGACAGGTTTTTTGTAAAGTGAACAATCTTCCCATTCATTGTCTGCTTAGTGCAAATGGGCAAGACATTCCACTTTGTGTCCAGCAGAAGCAATTGAATGGTTCATTCCACAGATTTCTAATTAGTCCCTTTATAAACAAAACAAGACTGACATCTGGGTACATTAAAGGTTGTAAATCAGACACGCGGCCCCATCTTGGGAACATCTTGAGCATGGTGCGTAATACACAGTGCACACACAAACCAGCCTAGATCAAAATGGCAACCTGCGGTATAGCGCATCCCACGCATGACAATCTTTAATATAAGTGCAGACAACAGTGGTACACAAGCAGTAAGTAAATGGTTGAAGATGCTCAGTACTAATTTTAAGTAATTATCAGCAAAAATAATCAAAACATTACTCAAATGTCAAAACCCAAGATTCAAGAATAATTTTCCGTTAAACTTGTGTCAACACTCGTGCATTAGCTAAAGGCCTTTGGTCTACATGTATAACCACAAAACAAAACTGCTTACCCCTTCTGCGATCTCGATGACGCTGGTAGCCGAGCTCTTGCCATAACTCAGCACAATCTTATCCCCAGCCTGTGATGCACTAGCAAGGAGCTGATGTTCATTGCACTTAGTCAAGGAAGACAAAATATTCCCTGAAACTTGATTTCAATAGATGGTGAATAGGAGGAATAATTTCTGAAAGTTAGATAAAAACTGGAAAAAAAAATTGTATACCGGTAAACACAGTAAATCACCATATCGTCGCTGGGCAATAAAAAGGGCAAAATGGCCGATATTATCGTCAAATATCGATTTTGTTTTTATTTTATTTTCAGAGAGAGTTCTTTAAAACCTATCCGATGATATATTTAGAATTCCCACATGTGCCCCACTTTTTGAGAAAATCAAAAATAACAAAATGACAAAATTGCACGTATTTGGGCAACAAAAAGGACAAAATCGTTTTTCACAAACTGCCGAGAGGTGTTATTTGGTTAAGAATCAATGTATAACGAATGAAATGTTTCATTTTACTAATTTTCCGTAAGAATATAGCACATAGCATTGATCACAATATCCGCACATGCGTACGGCCACAAGTTTAACCAATTTCAATTCAAGTGACTACGAAATAACCCTTGCATGTTTGGCATACACGACTAAACACGCATATGATATGGGCAATAAAAAGGACAAAATGGACTTTGCCCTTTTAGCTGCCCATTATTACGCCAAGTCGCGCGCATTGCCTGTGCATTATCAATGCGCGTAAAAGGGCAATTCGCATTTTGTCCTTTTTCATGCCCAATATCGACGCGATATCGTGCATGTAAAAAGGGCAAATTCAGAAATGCGTAAATAACTCCGTTAAAAAGAACTGAGCGTACGCCAAATTAAACGACTTGATCGCTTTATATAGCCTACATAACTGTTTCACCAAACAAGATTACGGGATTTGGCATTTGAATTATAATTGCCCAAAATGTCAAAATGTTGTTTCTTCCAAAAAAGTAAGTATCGTTTTTTGCTATCGATACCGTCAATTTGTCCTTTTAATTGCCCAGCGACGATATGTGAAGGCCACCTTCGGAAGTACTTTGCATAAGTGCGGTCTAAGAAAACAATGGCTCTTTGAAAATAAACATTGTTTTCTACGGGGATTCAAATTAGCAATATACCCCTGAAAAGACTGTGGACAACTTTCCACATCTTTTGTAAGTACATGTATATTATGAGTAATCTTCCCTTTATCTTGAAATATGTGTTTCTCCTGTCTTTATACTTCAAAATTCTTTTGCAAAACATGTTTTTGCATGCTCTTCTGAGATATGACAACAAGAACAGATGCTCTGAGCAATTCCATTGAAAATCAGTTCATTTGCATTTTTTGGGGTCATGTCATGGGCATGTCTCTCAAAAGAGAATGCCAACGTTTCTAAATAACATATTGTGAGTTCTGAGAATGGAACCGTTGGAACAGCGTCACTACATGAAGAAAATAGAAGAAAAATAGTGCATACTGAACAGATGAGGAGTTTTACTTTCAAACCATATTTAACACTGAAAATATGTATTGACACAATTGATAATGCGAGCATTAAACAAATGTATAAATGATTATTAGAAAGGATATTGTTCTGATGCCAACATAGACTCGATATGGGTCCTGCGTGGGGTGAGAACTGGACCACTGGCACGGAGCTGGACAGGTCCCACACTTTGATGTCGTCTCCACCAGACGCAAACTTCACAGCTCCCTCCTCCATCTCAGGGCATCAAGTCACTGCAATTCAAGGGAAGAAATCCAGAGTGGTAGTTGCCTGGTTCTTAAAGGGATACCTGTAAAGTGTCAGATATTGCACAAAATGACATTTGAGACTTCAATCCTATATCAATATCATTGTAAAATACAATTGAAAGATTTGTGAAAGTTTGAAAGAAAACGAACACTGTTTACCTAGTGAAAAAACGAATATCGAGTTCATATTTTATCACCGAATACTGATGGTCTGCCATACATTTGTCGCAGTAATAATCATCCGTTTGAGATATTCGCACCCGTGTATGTTTACACTTCAGACGTACATGTAGTACAGAATTCATGGAATTTGTGCTCGCTCGGCTCAAAGTTCAATCTCCGAATGTTTCCCACACGTGCTGCATCCGGACGTGTTAAGCTAGGACAATTGTACTTTATTTGAAAAGCGTTGCCAACGCTTTTCAAATAAAAGATTTCAATGATAATTATCTTCATACTAAAGGGACATTTGAACAAATCTAACCCTATTTTATTCTTCTCTTACCATAAGCTAAGCAACACGGCAGAAGAGAAACGAGGAAGCTCCAAGTATTTTCGTGGAGTTAGACACTTTACAGGCATGCCTATAATCATGTTTGTTTTTTTTTGGGGGGGGGGGGGGGGGGGGTTAGCATTTGGTTATGTTAAAACAAATATGTTTTGGGAGCAATTTTTACATACATAACCTGAACTGTCATACATGGTCACTTGGTCAGCCCCTTTTTAGTATTAGAGGGACTAGATCTAAATGGGCCCTTGCCGCCCTGCGTGAGGAGAGAACTTGACCACAGGCAACAAGCTGGACAGGTCTCCGCCTCCGGCCTCAGGACATCAGGAGCCCAAACCCGGCCCAGATCCCAGGCTTAATTAAATGCATGTCTAGGATTATTCCAGTAATGTCAACTTTTGAACAGAATCGTTCAAAAGAGTCAATATGCGAACCATTTGGGTAAGTTTTAACTAAATTCAATCATATCCATGATATCCAATATTTTGTATTTATAAAGCCTAAATTTTGCTGCCATTTTTGCTTTTTTGCCTTCCTTTCAAGTGTAAATTTGTGCAGTTTTGACATTGTGTGACTTTAGTTACTTTCCACTGTGCCAAGATAAGCTCAAGACTAACCAACCAGGCGCTGTGCAAAGCACGGAAAGCACGCCTGACAGACTTGTACTCAATCACAGAAAGGAAGATTAAAAATCCCCTCAAATAAACAAATGATAAATATGGGTTTGTACTAAATACATTATTTCAAATTCTTGCACTTCAAGTAGGCAGTTTTCTACCTCCAAAATACATTATTTGATTATTAATACCAACATTTTTCAAAATCCACAATCGGCGACCAAGACTAGTCAGACATTCACATTAGCAAACATTTTTGTAGCAAAAACAAGCCAAATTTTGTGGGAAAACCAGCACGGTCCACGCACAGGCGAGAGCCCGCATGCATTGCTCCGCGCACGAGAGCGATCGATACGAACATCTAACTGGTGCCGTAGCACTGAATTAAATTCTGGAATCATGACCTGACTGGTGATCCTCTTCCATTTAGAAAAGTTTTAGTGATCGATCACTGTTTTTCTAAAAATTTTGTTTTGGAATTGCTCGCTGCACGAAATTGTAAATCCACCAATTTTTATTTTGGGCAAGTTATTCTTCTTTTTTAGATTACCTTCATTCACATGCCTATTATGAATAGACAACTTTCCAAAAGTGTAAAATGGTGCTTTCCTTGAATTAGGGAAGTATTGTTATTATTTATTATTAGGTGATACGTATAGCATACGTATCACCTATTGTTATTACTCAGCGGGGTGTTTCCACAATCGCACAATACTTCACGATCATCTCTGGCTTTGTGTATATAATTCGTGTCATGTTACAAGGCTCGATCTCGATAAGATCTTGTTCATAACATATCAAATTATCATGCGACATCATTTGATAACGCTACCACGATCCGTCGTCATTTCCCGCGGTCATTCCGATTTCATTCGACATCATTTTGATAACGATATCACGATCCGTCTTTATTTCCCGCGGTCATTACGATCTCTAAATATACCGCAATTGTGGAAACACAATTATTTTTATTTTTTTTCTTTGTACGTTTTTTGTGTCTCGTGTCTGTAAAATTTGGCTGGGGATATGATAATGAAACCTGGTGAACATAATAGACCTTGGTCCGAAATTGTGCACCTGGGTAATGATTATGACGGTACTACCCTGTGACGTCATGGAGACGCCATTTTGTGAAATATTTCAACAGCCCATATCTTTCTTACGTAATGGTATATTTTCACCAAATTCTGTACATGGCAAGCTAAGTTCAAGGGCTATATAAAAATGTCGCACCCAAGGTCGTACGGACAACGACGGACGCGTACGCGCGCGTCAAAGGGTAAAAATCCTTGAAAAATTCTCAAATCAACCGGCGAACCAATTTTCCATACGTTTCAGGTCATTCCGAGCATTTCAAAATTTTGCGCGCGTGCGCGTTTGCGCGCGCGCTTTTTCACGCGTAGCGCGCACGGAACAAAAAAATGGCGTGTTTTTTTTTGGAAACTGTTCCCAATACTTTCTATGATAAATTAAAACAGTTTCCAGATCTCCTTGACCAAAAACGCTCGAACAGGAGGGCGTAAAACTTTAAAATCCGCGAGTGCTGCTATGCACAAAATATGTACAAAATATGCCCTTTTTTAATTGATAATAATTTTTAAAATCCACGGGCAATTTTGTTAAAAATATTTTTCCTTGCAGACGAAGGAGTTGTAGATACAACGTCATGCATCCTTATCGCCAACCAAACCTCATTATGTAATCATATGACCATGAGAAGTTAACATTAGCAGTTTTCAACGATTTTATCATTTGCGATTATGTATATATCGTGTTTGGATTCCGATATCTCGGTCAATTCTGCTTGAATCTGTCCCAAGTTTTGATATCTTGTAGCTGGGACGATTCTGAACAATTACTATCTCTTTCCGACCGGAAATGTGTCGATGCGCGCGTGCTACACATGAAATCCGCGCGTGCTGCCATATGTAAAATATGTGAAAATGTGGTAAAAACATGCCCTGTTCAATTGATCATAAATTTGAAAATCCATGTTCAGTATTTTGGTCGTTATGTTTTCGTGATAGAGTATGAGTTGTAGGTATAGTGCGATATTCAAAGTTCGCAAACCGGACATCATGACGTCATCAAATTGCCATGAAAAGCGAAAATTTAATTTTGATTGATTTCATAAATTTTGTATTATGTTTGGAAGGTGCAGTTGTGCTTCTATCTCCTTCGATCCCGCTCGAATACGTCTACAATTTTGATATGTTGTAGTGGAGATATTGAGGAAAAATAATATGTTCCTATTAATTTGCTCAAATAATGGCAACATTTGTTTTTCCTTTATTGCAATTTAGCATACAAATATTTCAAGAAATTCCAGGTAAGCCGTTATATTTCTTTTGTTTCATAACTTATGGTGTTTTTAATTAAATCTTTGAAAACAGTAATTGGTTCTCCAAACAGGGCACATCAAATTGATGCATATAATGCCTTGCTAATTAACGTGACTAAGCCGCCCTCCCCAAAGTATGTGGCTTCGCCCCTATTACTACGTCATACAATTTCATATAACGCCCACCTCTTTCAGTAACGGTCAAAATAATCTCTCAACCCTAGCGTTTGCGTGTAGTAATCCCTATTAGCGCTGCAATAATGGAGAAAGGTGATTTTGACTCGACCTGTATCAACGTAATTCGATCCCTACGAACTGAAGTATATACCGCGATAACACGGCCCTCTCTTCCTACACACGAAGTGGGGATCAAGTATTGTGCCTGGAAAGTTTTTGTCTCTTCTCTGATCAACACGTTATTTTACAGGTAAGACAATATAATTTCTATCTTACATGGATAATTGAAGTTATATCGCATTTTATAATGTTAAGGTAGTCATGTTAAAGTTATATATTTATAATGAATGAGATGGAAACTAGTGGAATTATGAGGGAAGAGTTTGAGAGAGATTATACTAGTTATAGTTGTATAACTTGCTGAATATTGAGAATAATCTTTGTATTGTTTATGGTAATTATCTAAGTAATAATTATATACTGGTTGATTAATAATATCTGATGTAAAAGAGAGACACAAGTTGTGAATTAATACATGTATATTATAAGTGAGTATACTGTTGCATAAAGATTTAGCATGAGGTGCTGCTGTGAACAGTGAAGATTAACTTTGAATGTTCGATGTGAACGTGACTTATAATTATTTTTCTGTGTGTTCTCCTATACTTATGATTGTATTTGTGGAACCAGCCAAAGCATAAAGCCGTGTGTATGAAAAGGGTTTAGTTATTCCAATCGCCCCTTACCGAAACTAAAATTTAGATAAACAAACGTATATCTGCATTCTGTCTCATTCACGAAATGGTTGACAAAGTGTAGTCTTATGGATCAGACCCATTTAGTATATAATTTTGTATTGTACATCGACGAAACGTGCACAATGCATAGTTGACCTTAGAATAGTAATTCAAATTGTCTGGAATATAGAATAACTAGGAAGACTGGTAATTTGTGTTGTGGAAGATGATGTATTTGCTTCTCTGAGAAACCTCCCAAAAGAATAACTTTGTACAATTGCATGGTTTAAAGGTACACTTGAGTATTGGTACTTCCCGAAATGCCCCATGACACAACATTGGTTGGTTCTAATTCAATTAGAAAGTTCCTTGAATAAAACATGTAAAATGAGAATCATTCCCTTTGAAATGTTCTCATAATTGTAAAATTTCATTTAAAAATATTTTATTTATATATTGTCTAGACAATCGATATCTTGATTTTTTTTTAAATACTTAAAATGCATATATCACTTCTTAAAAAAATAAAAAGAGGTTTTTAAATAGTTGATACTATCTTTATCTAATCATTATTTTCACACAACATCACATGCACAATTTTGCTTTCTTAGAAAGCACCCTCTTGAGTTGTAACAGCTATTTAAAAAAAAATGATAACCGGGTCTTTACTTTGTCGTTTGTTATTTTCTATACATGTCAACCATTAGACCGGCAGCCCAGAGGTCTTTTGTGCATCGAAAAGCGTACTGATTGTTGAACATATTTGGTCAACAATAGACAATATTAAAGAAGATATTCTTAATTTTTCGGGACAAAATTGAATGACAAAAGTATTATGGAAAACTATACTATCTCATACAATGAAATTTAGATGTACATTCAACTATTTCACAATAATACCTAGAAAAAAGAACTACTTAAAAAAATTTCACTTTTACAGTCTAAGAATCAATATCTATAGTATTTGGACACGGATATAAATTTTAAAAATGCAGAACATGTTGGAATAGTGTAAATGTCCATATAAAAAACAATAAAAGCAAATCTGTTATGTCATATCCCAAAGAACAAATAAAATTATAACATTTTGTTTTCTTTAGAATCTACCAACCTCTATTACAAACCATTTATTTATGAATTCACATACAATCATAGACATGAATTTCAGTAATTAAATAAATAAGAATTGTGTAAACCGATCTATCACAAATAAATTGACTGTACAATACTGATATGTTTAAGAAAATGTTACATCATAAACAAAATAAGATGAAATCATAAACGTTATTTCTTGACTCACTGTGTCAATTAACATCAAAGATCAAAAAACAATTTTGATTTATCAAGCATATATGCACAGAATATAATCCATTATATAACAAAAAGTTTAACTCAGGATGTGATTTGTCCATAACAGTGTATATACCGGAGGCAAAGATCCATCTAATTTTTTTTTAAATACTAAGTCGGCCATTTGTATAGACCTTTATGGTTTCCAGATAAATGCAATAAGATGTGTATGGCATGAAAGGTGCGTGCCTTGCAATCAATATGGAGTTCGAATCTAGATACGCTCTAATATTGTGTACTTCAATAAGATACTTACTTAAGATAATTAATATGATCTTGACAATGCTTTAAAAACATCATGGGCAACACCCAGTATGATTCAAATTCACAATAGGCCTGGCAGGCGCGTCATTATCCAGCTGATTTGAATGCTCCATGGGGAGTGGAATTAAGTTCATTTCTAGCGCTTGAGTATTGATAAATTCATAAACTAATACAAGACAAACACAACATCTACGCGGATTACAAAATGATGGTGGAATATTCGTCATATTACAGAAAAAGTTGGTTTTGTTCATAACTAGAAATGAAGATGTCCCAAGATTAACGCAACTATTGACTACCCAAATCCTATTATCACGATTACAAATTTTGTAGACACCCTGTTCAGCATGATAAATGGTGCAAAACTGCCCTTTTTGTCGATATTAAATGTTGAATTCCAGATATTATAACTTTTTGTTCAGATATGGTACACACTTAAAACTTTCACATAGTATTGCTAATATAACTTGGCAGTTCTTCAAAAAGTATTAATCCAACTACTAATATAATTATTGATCTACACCAAATTATGTAAATCAATAATTTTTTATTGTTGGGGGAAAATGCCTAAAATTTAAGTTTGGGACTACAACTACTCGTAACCATGTAACATATCTTGAACCCAATAATGATTATTATCAGATTATAGAAACGTCTATTGTCTTTAATATATAGGATTAGGATTAGGGTTATATAGCCATAGCCACTAAATTAGGGTTAGGATTAGGATTAGGATTAGGGTTAGGATTAGGATTAGGATTAGGGTTATATAGCCATTAATCTGACCTATAGCCACTAAATTAGGGTTAGGATTAGGATTAGGATTAGGATTAGGGTTAGGGTTATATAGCCATTAATCTGACCTATAGCCACCAAATTAGGGTTAGGATTAGGATTAGGATTAGGATTAGGGTTAGGGTTAGGGTTAGGGTTAGGGTTATATATCCCAAAAATCCACTGCCGATCAAGCAACTCGCTGTGTCAGTGTGTGGCGCAATTGATAAAGCACTTGCCTATGAACCCAAGGTACGTGGGTTCGATCCACACCTACGTCGCATTTCCTTTTTTTATGTACACTCGTTGAATTGTGCATGTGCGATATTATACAAGTCGGAAATTCTGGCTGTGCGCATGCGCGAGTTGAGAAGATACAGAATATGTATGTCGGCCCGGTGTCAAACTAGTTCACAACAAATCTTTACTGATAGACCTCTGAATAATTTTGCCTCATTAAGATTTCCTGCAAATCAAATCGGTTTAAGCTTGTTGTGGAAAGGTTCAAAAGATACATTTTCAAATGGGTACGTATCACCTAATTCGTCTATGACGAATTCCATGTCTAGTTTTATTTTGTTTTTGATCATGCCATTAATGTTATTAGAAAAGACAGGGAAATACGTATGTGGGACTAGGCTGAACAAACAAACAAGAATCGGGGTCAAACTAGAGACTCAAAATATGTACAGCAAACTCTTAAATATAATACAACGAATTTACATATACGTTCACACTGATATAGGTAAACTAACAACTGTAATATGATACAATTCTTACCAATAATATGCGAAAATTGCGTAGTCTTCTCCAATATTGACTTCTTTTCCCGTGTAAACTTTGCGCCAATATAATTATAGCGCGCACGTACTACGACGAACGAACGTGAGAATTCGAGCGAGCGCGCGCGTATACGTACGTACGTACGAACATTTCGTAGATGATATTATGGGTTGTTGTTGTTGTTTTTAGTTATTGGCGAAATATTTTTCAATTGTGACTGTTTTTTATTTTTTTATTATCATCCCCCCCCCAAAAAAAAATAAATAAAAAATAATAACATTAGAATTAAGCATAGCCCCCTCTCATGAATGGAAGTTGTTAATATAGTCTTCTTTAAACCACTTTTTGATAATGCTAAACTGCCCAAATCCCAAAAATTCCGGGGCTGCGCCCCTGGAACCCCCATTAAGGTTATTTGACCCAGTCCCAGCCCTGTACTCATTAAATAGTTTTATTCAGGACTTCTCTCTTGGCAAACTTTCAGGCGATCCTGGCCCACTGTGCGTCTGCGCTTCGCTCACTAAAATTGAGCTAACTATTCAATAGATAATATTGTATTTCTGGATATTACAAATCCAAACCCCCCCTCCGCTTACAAGACCCCCGTTTTCACACCCGATTGCCGCTCTCAAGATACCCGATTTTCAAAAATTGTCGCTCCGTAGACCCCCGGAATGACTTTGCTAGGTAATCAGGGGCGTCGATCACGGGGGGGGGGGGGGGGGGGGATATATCCCCCCCCCCAATATTTCAGGTGGGGGGGTGGCCTGTATTATCATCCCCCCCCCCCCCCCAATATTTGGGGTACAAAAATATATAATAACATTAAAATTAAGGAACATTGCCCCCTCTCATGAATGGAAGTTGTTACTAAAGTCTTCTTTAAACCACTTTTTGATAATGTTAAACTGCCCAAATCCAAAATCTTCCGGGGCTGCGCCCCTGGAACCCCCATTAAGGTTATTTGACCCAGTACCAGCCATGTACTCATTAAATAGTGTTATTCGGACTTCTCTCTTGGCAAACTTTCAGGCGATCCTGGCCCACTGTGCATTTGCGCTTCGCTCACTAAAATTGAGCTAACTATTCAATAGTTAATTGTATTTCTGGATGTTACAAATCCCAAAGCTTCCGGGGGCTTCGCCCCCTGGACCCCCAATAAGCTTTCCAATGTGGGTATCCCTTGACTTATCAGGGTTCCATCAGGATGATTGCAATCAACAGTACTTATCTATCAGGCTAAAATTAATCCATACAGTGCCCTCATCATAACAGGATGCTTGCAATGTGCACTTAATAATCTTCCAATCTCTAAAGCGCTAATTCAAAAGCCAATTAACTAAAGAATAGTTAACTCTATCACAAATCCCAAAGCTTCCGGGCGCTCCGCCCCCTGGACCCCCAATAGGCTTCCCAATGTGGGTATCCCATGAGTGATGCTATTCAGGGTTCCATCAGAATGCTTGCAATATACAGAGTGTTTACAAAAAAGCGGAACCCAACTTCCACCAGCAATATCTTATGTATTAAACATAGTTATGTTTATTGCAATATATCATCGCAAAGATAATTTATCATTCTTTCATTTGATACCAAATTTGTAATAATTGAGCTTGTAGTTATTGAATTGCAAGCATTTTAAACGAGCAATGTTAAAATTGCTTTGCGCACAAGATTTAGATCTATTCATCAACACGGTGTGATGGTCATTCATGGAAACGTCTCCTTGTGTTCTTTTGTCTTGTAATCCTTTTGTTCCGTAAAAAGTTTAACACGGAGATACTTTTTAAATCAGTTCCTTGCCTGATCATGCAACTGACCACTTAACACGAGCACAAACCTGTGTGGACAGACATGGGGGTCATGTGGAAGGACCTTGGGGATAATTATGGACCCTCAACTCTTCAAAAAGTTGAATAAAATGTAAAACTATGAATCAAGAAACATCATGAAATGTCACTTGAATTTGTCTACTGTTTCATTCTTTACACTGCATTTAACAATTACTTTCTACTCTTGTGTGCAAAGTACTTTTTAACCTTTTTAAAATAAGTTTTATTCAATCATGCATGATGTTATCACCACATATTTGGTATCAAACGAAAGAGTATGAATTAACCTTTGATATGACATATTGCAATAAATATAATTATGTTTATGTAATAAAATATTGCGGGTGGAAGTTGGGTTCCGCTTTTTTATAAACACCCTGTCATGATGTATCTATCAGGCTAAAGTTCATATTGGACAAAGCCCAGCTCATAACATGATGCTTGCAATGTGCACTTAATAATCTTCCAATTTCTAAACAGCTGAATTCAAAAGCTTTGCCCCCCAAACCCCCCCCCCCCCCCCCCCTTAGCCATAAAAACCCGGGCACGCTGCTGGATTGTCGCTTCGCTCCCTCGCCAGAGATGGTCAAAATGACGAATCATCCCCCCCAATGGCGAGAAGAAATCGACGCCCTTGCTAGGTATAGTTGAGTAGCGCCAAGTCCATTATTATTCTTCTAGTCAGCCTCTTTGGACTTGGACCACCTAGTCAGCTCCTTGGACCACCATTTGAGGGTTTCCGTAGGAGTTTGGTAGCTCCAAGTCCATGTATTTTGTAGTTTTAGTTTGCTCCTTAGACCCCTTAACTCCCGTTTCAGGGGTTTTTGTAGCTCCAAAGACCCGATGTTGTGCTTGTAGTCAGCTCTTAAGTCCCCCATTTCAGAGTTCCGTGAGGCACACCCCCGTCAAAAAATAATTCGAGTGCCCCCCCCCCCCCCCCCCCCTCATCATGGGTGAGATGGGGCTAATATCGCAATTTTGTGGAATTGATGTTGAAACACCACCATAGAAATTGAATTTAGGAATCTATTTAGAATCTATCGTGGCGTACGCGTGTACGTGTACGTACGTGCAAAAATTGCAAAAAATAAACCCGTTCGCTGAGACGGAGCCGGAGAGTCGGAGACAGGAAGTCCGAAATTGATATACATGTACTCAAAATTGTGAATCAATCAAAATGAGTGCAAGCAGAAAAGCCATGAAGGTGTTCGTTAGCGGCTTCACGTTAGGTGTAGGTGGATCGTTGGCATTCTTCGACAATGTCGGTTATTTTGCGACGGTTTCGGGGAAGAGTATGCAGGTGAGTCGAGTGTTGATCCGTGCTGCACTGCAGGCCGCCAGGTCTGGCCCGACGCGCCGCGACTTGACCGCAGGATGTAGCTGAGCTAGCTACTGTACGTGCGTGCGTGTGTGGAGCTGGAATGTGATTCACTGAGCTGAGTGTGTCTAATTCAGCTGCATCCTTAGTTCCTTACTCTGAAGAATCCGGACAAATTTCATGATTAATTGTCACTAATTTTAGCATGAAATGTTAACTTATAGTTATAGACCCTAGTAAAAGTGAAAAAACACACCTGCCCACACAAATACAAACGCACAAACACACGCACAGACACACGCACAAACACACATGCACACAGTATGTGTGTGTGTCTGTGCGTTTGTTTGTGCATTTGTATTTGTGTGGGCAGGTGTGTTTTGACATAGCCTCACACACACGAACCACAAAAGCAAACACATGCACAAACACACACACGTCACATGCAAATACACATGCACCAACAGTCAAACACACACATGGTCATGGACCTACATACACCAAATAGTGCACATACACACACACATACACCATACACACGTGCATACACAGGCACACAAACATGTACACACATATATACGCACACCCACACACACATAGTGGGAGGCGAGTTAGCTCAGTCGGGAGAGCGTGCGGCTCCGACGCGAGAGGTACCCGGTTCGATCCCTACCATCGGATATCGGACAATGCGTTTTACATCACGCAATCAATTCGAGCTAACTCCCGTTGTGTGTTATCGCCCCCCCCCCGCCCGTGTTTCCTTCGCAGGAAAAGGATTCGCGGAAAACACTCCGTCCCTCGGAAAGGACGATAAATGGAGGTCCCGTGTATGAGTCAGTCACACCTCATGTACGCTAAAGAACCTAGTCAACTTCTCGAAAAGAGTAGGGTGTTAACCCGGTTGACTAGTATACCCTGCAAATCACAACCAAAAGAGTAAATACTGCAAGAATCTTCAACATTGAAGGAGGCGGTTTCTGTACGTTATAACCTACCCAGGTTTGTACAGTATACTCAATATAGAACTAGAACTAGAACATACCCTACCACACACGGGCATACATGTACATAAAACACCAATTAATACTGTAATATGCTCTGATTACATCATTCTGAAGACGGCGTACAAGTTATGAAATTATTTTTCATTTATTTTGTTTAAAGCTCTTGTGATGTACTTTGATAGTTTGATTCAAATAAAAACAAATGAAACAAAACGATACAAAACAATACCAATTGTTTCTTTTCATATGCAACTCCAAAGTTCTCAAGTCCTAACTTAGATAAAACAATGGGAAGAATTTTTAGTTTGAGAGTACCATACCCAAATCTTTGTCTATTTTTGTTTCTCCTATTTTGTTTCTGATACAGCCAGTGTTCAATCCTGAGACATCAAAGCACAGAGATGTGCTATTTCTTAGTAGATGGGCTGTCAGAAACTATGATATACAACGAGGTGATGTGGTGTCTTTAGTGTAAGTGCCAAACAATTTGTTGTTTTTATTTAAAAAAATATATATTTTAAGTGCAATGCAATTATAATTCAATCTTTTAGGGTAACCTATCATTCATAGAATCGGTTTTGTTTAATTGCATCATTTTGGGGGTTTGTAGGCCTACTTTTATCCTTTTGTGTTTGTTTATTCTACAATTCTCATTATGTTCATGTAATGCTTTTGTTATTTATTTCACCTAACATACCATTTTTTATATGGATATTTGTTATGATTTTTAATTTGCGAATAAACCGAAATTAGTTTCACTTCCAATTCAATTTCCTTTAATTTGATGTCTCTATTTGAACTCTCAATTGTATAGGCCTGCAAACAGTCGTAAATAATTTTCACAAAGGAACTGCTGACAAATTCTCTGTTTTTGTGTTCATAGTGCCAAATACATTATGCAGGATGTATCTACCCTCTTCCTTCTGGCCCACAATCCCACATGATTTATTCATATTATTATCTATAACTTTATTCATACTGTTGACAATCAATTTGGAATTTCAGTTTGTTGTGATGTACCTATTCAGGTTTAACTTTTCATCATGATTCTAAATGAATAATTACACCGTTATTCCAGTTTTTTGACCTATTGGAAAGAGAAATTTCACTTTGGTCTTTGAATTTATCTCCCCTTTTCCTAGCTCACCGCACCATCCACAAGAAGTCTTAATCAAGAGAGTGATTGCACTAGAAGGTGATACAATCAGGTAATAATCACTCGTACGGACATCACCATACTGCTGTGTGTCGTGGGCATTGTATGGACAATGCATGGATAGCATGCAACTGTTGCTATGCTAACATGTGCATTGTCTAAAACTATACGACCTTGAAATTATGTGTATGGCATGAAATTGATGAAAATGGTCATACTAAATATTATGACCATTTATTATGACATTGTAGCTGGGTTATATTTGCATTTGTTTGCGAGATGTTTCTTCTGTGCCTTTGGTCGGACAAGCACAGGGTGTTCATATTTAACTCCATTCAAATCATTACGATAATTTATACAAATTTATTTGAATAAAAAAAATCTCCATCATTTGTGATATATTGATTGTATGTAATATTTCTCAAATTTTGTGATTTTAATGAAATTAGAAATTGGTGAGATCAATTGTGATATTGTGATATTTATGTGTTATTTTCAGAACCCTGTGTTACAAGAACCGTTATGTGACCATTCCAGAGGGCCACTGCTGGCTGGAAGGTGACCACCACGGTGTCAGTCTGGATAGCAACTATTTTGGACCAGTAAGTAGCAGTAGCAGTAGTAGTACTAGTAGCAGTAGTAGGAACAGTAGTAGTAGTAGAAGCAGTAGTAGAAGAAGCAGTAGTAGAAGAAGAAGTTGTAGTAGTAGTGGTGGTGGTGGTGGTGGTGATGGTGTATTACAAGAAGCGCTATGTGACCATTCCAGAGGGCCACTGCTGGCTGGAAGGTGACCTCCACGGTGTCAGTCTGGATAGCAACTATTTTGGACCAGTAAGTTTCCTTCCTGTCCTCCATTTTCCCTCTATTTTTCATCATCATCATCGTCGTCATAATAACGTAAATTTATATAGCTCCTAGTATGATTAATAATATACAGGTGGTGGCTAGAGCAGTTTTGTACTGTAGTTGATTGATGCTTCTATTTTCCTTCCATTAGATTGCCGTTGGATTGGTGCATGCCAAAGCCAGCCACATCGTGTGGCCAGTCGAGAGGTGCCAGAAAGTGGAGTGTTTGCAGCCGTCCGATCGACCCCTACTGACTGGAGATCGTCTGGCGGAGGCGTTGGCGGAAATGTGCATCTCAAACCACAATGCACTGAATGTCAAACTCGGTGAAAACATGGAACTGTTTGATGATGGAAGGTAACACAGACCAGCAGCCAACGTGTGCTTGCCTGACTTAAATTTGTACTTGCCCCGTGCAATCGGGCAAGTGCTAGTGTTGAGCACTGTTTTAATAATGAACTCACAGTGCCTTAGTCAAGTGATGACATGACTTAAGGAGACTTTTGCTGTTTTACAGCATGAAATGTGATGCTTTTGCTAAAATGCATTCATGTGCTACTTGTATTCAATCATTACAATGTATTAACAAGTTATTCAAATGTGTATCTCAAACCACAATGTTCTGAATGTCGAACTCTGTGAAAGCATGGAACTTTTTGATGACGAGAGTAGGCCTAGACGAGAGGCAACACAAATGAGGAGCCAACGTACGCATACTTTAATCATGAACTCACAGTGCCTTAGTCAAGGAATGAAATGACTCAAGCTGGTCTCCCACGACACGAGGAGACTTTTGTTTTTGTTTTCGCAGCATGAAACATGATCTGCAATTTTAATAAGATCTCTAGTAATGCAACAAAAAAGGTGCATCGTATGAGGTCATGGTCCCAAGCCCTAAAACTGCTCAAGGGCTGAGACTGCATTTTCACAAGTATTTGGAACATGTTCAAAATGTTGGATTGTGCAATCTCAGTTGCTTCTTGTCATATGCTCTCACTCTCAGTCTTATCATGGGAGACATCCTTTACTATTCACAGCATAGATACCAGTATTGATATGCTACTTGTATTCAATCATTGCAGTACATCTATTAAATAAAAAGTTACTGAAATGAATGACACCATATCAATATCTTGATTTTGTTTTAATTGTGTGAATAAATTCACGGACATTCTGGAATTACTTGTTTCCATGGTTACATAATAGTCAGTAGGCTAGTGCTGAACTTGATAACTACCTCTTTACTTTAACAACCTAGCCTTAAAGGGATAGTTGAGTTTTGGTCGAACTGAATTTTAGTAACCAAAATCTGTACCATTACAGTACAAACTAATAGTTATAACTCCACCATGCTCAAGAGGTATAGAAAATTACAAACGATGAAGTGAAAACCCGGTTATCATTCAAAAATAGCTGTTACAACTCAAGAGGGTGCTCTCTAAACAATCATTTTCCATACAAAATTGAGCATGTGATGTTTTGGTCAAATAGTGATTAAATAGATATATCAACAACTATTTAAAAACCTCTTTCAAATTTTGTTTAAAGAAGTGTGTAAGCATTTTATGTATTTTTTTAAAAAGTCAAGATATCGTCTAGCCAGACGATATATAAATCAAATATTTTGAAATAAAATTTTACAACTTTGAGAGCATTTGAAAGGGAACGATTCTCATTTCACATGTTTTATTCAATGAACTTTCAAATGGAATTAAAACCAACCAATTTCATGTCATGGGGCATTTCGGGAAGTACCAATACTCAAGTGTACCTTTAATGTATAGTGCAGAAACTACAAAGCAAAACTAATGAAAATTGCACGCTTGCATGACTAATTTACCTTGGTCAGACATGAAGTTGGAAGCTTGCAAAGTTAGTATTCAGTTCTTGTTTTCATAAAGTATTTCTTTTGTTTATTGAATTGGTGTTTATCTAACTAAATTCAACTTCTACATTTTGAAGTATAGAGAACCTATTGAATGGCTTTGGTTGGGTTTGCAGTTGCCCCTGCAATATTTGCTCTGGTTTTGGGACAATTGCTACAGAGACAGAATCTCTTTTTTTTATGGCAATTAAATCTCTGGCAACAAAATGGCTGATGAAAAATGCTCATATATGCTCAGATTATATTTTGGAGCATATACACGGCATGGAACAAATTTAACATTCCAAACGTTTTCAGTTACAAAATTGTAATTCAAAATTTAAAACTAATGGGCAGAATTATGTGAAAATTTATATCTGAAATGTAACTAGTATTATGTAATCTGTAATATACATGTATGTATGCAAGTGCTTTAAGTTACTGGATGCACAAGTGTGAATATAAAATGTTTGAAAGAGTTGTTAAAGCAAACAGAACCAAACGAGGAACCATGTGCTTGGTAGTGAATGTCAGAAGATGAATCTATATCGAAAGCATATAATCACAGTTTGGATTCCTTATGCAGGTGTCATTTGTACGACGCACCTCTGACACAACACTGACCCATGTGTGCATCATAGTCAGTCACTTCACCATGGGTGTGTCACAAAGTTCGTCAATGGGACAAATAGGACCGTAATTTTCATGAAATGGTGCGTCACAATTGGTTCATAAAAGGGCGACGCACATCGGTACAATGACGCACCTTTCCCGGGGGTCAAGAGGTGCGTCATGCAAATGACACCTGCATTAATGCCACATTATTGCCTTGCTGTTTATATCATATTGTTAAAGCATATATTATATTTTGTACTGTGTACAAAAAGAACTTTAAAAAGAGAACAATAGAGATGGCATGAATTATCTTGCCACCCTTAGAGAAGCATTAAAAACATGAGTCAATATTGAAGTCTCTGTGATCTATTTTGTCTTATTTGCATGTCTTTATAAATATTGCATACAGTGAGTTGGACATGAGCATAGGCGTACGAAGCAGGGGGGGGGGGGGGGGTGGTTGGCTGCAATGAATTTCATTTTTGAAATCAAATAATGTACAAGGTTACAATTTGTATTTAAAAATGTTCATATTCTTTTCTGGAAAGTTTCAGTTTCGAGCTCACTATCACTCGCATGATCCATTTTTAGTCAAATTCCCGAAAAATATAACCTACCAAACATGAATAAAGGTGCATGAAGTTTGCAGAGATCTGGCAACTCCTCAACCAAACAATTTTTTTTTTTTGGGGGGGGGGGGGGGGTGGTTATTCTGCCTAATAAGATAAATCAACCTCAACAACTTGTGTATGCACTTGTATAGTCACTATTCAAGGGCTGGATGACATTTTTAAAGCAGAACTTTGTAAAAGTGATGCCAGATCATTCAAATGTGGTGAGCACTTAATTCAGCTCTTTTATGCTTTGTTGGGCTTTTCTTTTTCAGAGGTCTGTGTATTTGCCCTTGACAAGACTCTGAGAAAGTTGGTTGTTGTGAGCATCCCCCAAACTTCTACGGAGGGGTCAAGTTGGGTGTTTCCACTGTATGGATTATTTCTCTGTCTGGCTCAAAAAGATGGGACCCATGATGGCATCAGTTTTGGGCAAAATGGATATCTAAAACAAATCACAGAAACCTGAAAAACGGGGCAGTTAGTCACATGAAGAGCTGAAATGAGTGTGTGCCAAATTTCAGTGATCTGGCATCACTCCTGCACGCACGCACGCACGCACGCACGCACGCACGCACGCACGCACGCACGCACGCACACACACACACACACACACACACACACACAAACACTTGTAGGAAATTAACAAAACAAAATCAAATAAGCTCATCTCTGAAAATACTGGTCTTTTTTATTGACCAATACTCCACCACAATACATCATCTGCCTTGATAGCAATTAAATCCATCATACTGCGAAATTCACACTGATCTTGTTTTTTTTTTTTTCCCCTGAATTATTAAAATGTTATTAGCCAGCCTTAAGTCATGTATTACAGGCTCCAGGGGTACCTTGTTATAAAGAACAAAACCCTTTAAATCACACGTAATTTTGCTAGACTTCTCTCTTTATATTCTTTTGTGTTGTTACCCTGGTGTAACACAGTAATTGTCAAGGTCCAACGGTCCTCAATATACTGAGGCTCCACAGTATGCAACAATCAAAGATTTGATTATGTACTTTTTGTTCACGATCTTCTGTCTCGTCAAAAGTGGATTTCAAGACAATACCTCAAAATACAATTTGCATGTCTAAAATGTAAAGCATCACAAACTTATGTACGTCTACATATGTGGTCCTAAACATACAGGTTGTAACTTCATACATGAATTCACATCTATTTCAGAGATGGTTGAAAGGATAATCTCAATCAATGGCTTTCTCCTAATGGCCGAATGTTCAATTCTTGGTTACCGATTATACTGCATTGCGTTTTATGTGCTGTCAAAGCAGGGCACATTAAAATTACCATGGCACAGAGGAATGCATACATACCAACATGCAAGGAGTTCAAACATCAGCAGTGTGCACCTTATTAAGTTTTCTTATCAATGTATGTTTAGTTCACTGATCTATTCAAATAATATTCTTTTCATTGCCACTCGCTGACAGCACCACTTGACCTGATATCCAATTACAAATCATTAAGTTGCATCGAAAACATGTTCTAAAAGAGTTTCTTCTCCAATAGTGTCTGGCTATCCTCTTCTGTTCTTAAACTGATCCCTATCTACAATATTTTGCAATCCCCATAGAGATAATACAGAGCTAAATGGGCTAAATGAGTGAATAGCTACTACAGGAAACCAATAGATGCACCTTTCCCACTCTACTTTCTTACTTTCATCTGTTAGTTTAATAACCATACAGTTTTCATTGATTTTTCTTAAAGACCATGCAGCTTTCGTTGGTTACTATTAAAGACCAGCGGTCTAACGAATATTGGACGTTTTACGTAGCCAACCTTCGAATACTTGCGAAAACATTTATGTACACAGTAATAGATAATAGATATAGATCTGAGGTACTTTCTCCTCTCCGTTACGACGCCACATCAACACTCCTCTTGAGTAATACATTCTGTGTGAGAAAAAGAACAAAGATAGAAACAAAGAGAGATATAAGAAATATTGAAGAATATCATTTTCTGAAACAGAAGCTAAAATGTATGTTTTAGAAAAGTTTTTAAATTGTTTTAAATGAAGGCAAGTTTGGAAATTATCATATGAAAGCATGTAATTTGTTTTCAACTAATTGGAGTTCAAATTGCAACCACCAAGCTCCTACACTTTATCAAAATATTTTATTTTCCGGAAGACAAGTTTGGACAATTTCACCTATATGAATGCAAGAAAATTGTATTTATATTAAACTAATCAGATTTCAAGTTACCCCCTGAAAATAAATAAATAAATATTATAAACCTGATTAAATCATGATTTTAAATAAGTGGGTTTAGTTTTGTAACACTTCTCATCCCTTCTATAGGCGTGTCAATTGATCATGAAGGTTGTCCTTCTACTGGACCAAACAAATGGAAAATCAGCAGAGTATCGTTCTGAAAATCAATGAGACAGAATATTCTTTATTTTGGAATATGCACAGATTATTGCAGATTTGTTCAGCTTAAAGGGATAATCTAGTTTTGGTTTAGAGGGAACTACAAGAAATAATTGATTTGTGAGGTAATGAAAAACCAAGTGTATTATTTTTTATTAAGAGCACATGATTTTGAAGATAAAACAAACTTTATTTGATCAAAATCGGTTCAGAAACGGCAAAAATATCAATAAATATATCCGATTGGAATAAATGTGGGACCCACATTTATTCCCCATTTATTCAATAATTCAACCAAAAATATTAATCTAATGCCTTAAATTTTGTGAAAAAATACCGAAGCGATTTTTAAATAGTTGTTGATGATCTCTATATTGAATCAAAATTTAAACAAAATATCACATTCACAATTTTTAATAAGAAATGGTTGAAACCAATATGTTTTTAGAGAACGCCCTGTTGTGTTTCAATGGCTGCTTTTTTTTATAAGACTCCTGACTTAATAGCCATTTGCAAGTTTTTTTCTACCTTTTGGGCATGGTGGAGTTATAATTACTGGTCTGTAATGATATAGGCACGAGATTTACTTACTAAAATTCTGTTTGACCAGAACTGTACTATCCCTTTAAAATCCTCATTTTCTATATATTCTGAAGAAGAAAGCTCCCTTTCATACACAAATGTTTCAACTTACCATTCTGGTTTGATCAACACAGGAGTTGAAGGCTTTTACTTCATGCGCACAGTTCAATGTCTGCTTGGGGTTGTCGGCATAGCACTTCAAGACTTCATTCTGCAGGTTCTCACAAACTGGGACAAAGCGTTGCTTCCTGCAAATAGTAATAATAAGTTGGTTTTATATTGCGCATGACAAATACATCTCTATGAGCTTTACAACAAAATAACAATTAAAAAATAAACAAAAATCAACCAAACACTAGAAATTAAACATGAATGCTCATATTCGAAACAAAATTACAGAAATATACTTTATGTTTAGGAAGAAACAATAAGGCTATTCATAAAAGAAAAGTACCCTTATCACTTTTTGTTATTTACGAATAATCGTGCTTGAAATTTGGAAGCCTTGTAAAAAGGTAATTAAGCTATCTAATATTGCTTTAGATCCTAGCAAAATTTTCATTTGAAGCTAAAATGACCATAATGTGTGTAAAAAAAAAAATATATATATTTTATGATATTTTCCAAACTTACATAAACTTTGCTTCCACTTCATCAGCGGCGTTCTGGAACTGCTCGGCAGTCAGTCGGTAGAAAGCAGCACTCTGAAATTAGACAATGGAAAGCAAGAACGTAATATATGCACATCTAATGTAGCACTGGCTGGAATGCTCCCCAGGGAGCGGAATAAGACTGAGTGCACAATGCACATTGAGTGGATTGACTGTGGATGTGTATCCAATGACCATGGTAAACAAATTAAACACAGGGCCCTCTGGGAGAACGTGCAAAAGTACTGAAGAGGCTACACTGGGTAAACAAAAGTACTTGTAATTCATTCTTGTGACAGGCAAGTAATCCAACTATCCAAGCATTGTGGCATTGAAATACACAGGGCTCAAGACAATTGTGCCCCCCCCCCCCAAAAAAAAAAATAATAATAATAATAATAAATAAATAAATAAATAAATAAATAAAAATAAAAATAAATAAATAAATAATTAATTAATTAATTAATTTAAAAATAAAAAAAATAGGTGATACAAAGGAAGTTAGAACTATGAAATGCTCCCCATGGAGGGGAGAGAGGGTGCAAGTATCAATGCAAATGCACTACAAACAAACCTGTGCATAGTGACCACTTACGAGAAATTTGAAAATTGGCCACTGTAGACAAATGACCTCTATAGTCTATAGACAGGTTTCATAACATTGTTTGTCTGTGCAGTGGATCACTTTTAATAGTGACCACTATAGGCAGGTTGGCTGCTATAGACAGATCACATCATCACAGATGGCCACTAAGACAGGTTTGACTGTTTACTGTTATTAATGAAGGATATACAAAGAGAGTAAGCCTTACTGTTTCTCTTATGAGGGATACCATACATAGTAAGCTGCATTTTCTTCTTTAATTAGGAATATAAACATGATGATAATAACTAATAAGCCAGAAAAGAATATAGAAAATGCCAGACGTTTCCTTTACTAATGAGGGATACCATACAGCGTATAAGTCGTACCTTTTCTTCTGCTTGCTTCAGTTTCTCTCTGTAGTGGTCCTCCAGCTCATCCATCCGTGTCTTCCATCTCTGATCTGAACCCTGCTCATAAACAACAAGGAGGGAAAACGTTAGATTCGTGACTATGACATTCAGTTATCATTTCTGAACATAATGGCATTATGGCAATAATGATTCTCCCTGACAACGTTAACATCCGTTTGATCTTGGAATAATAAGAGATGGTTGTCTAGAAACTGGAGACCTTATATTGTACTTTTTTATACTTGATATTGACCCATCTTGTATTTGTATTTCGTTGTCTTTTTTCTCTACAGCGCATAGGGACATGTTTAATCACTATGTGTTATGCGCTATATTAAAATGATTTTTTTTATTATTAATTATTATTGACACAATACTCTGACTGGGGTCTATATAAAAAAACAGTCCTGAAAAGTTTTAATAGATATTTAAAACTCTACTTACCCTGGGAAATGACTGTGTCCTTGAAGTTGAACTGTCATCACCTGGAAAGAGAAATTCGGCACAACAAATTTAATCTACGAAAAATAATTCAGTGTTTCAACTGTGAAATTGTAATTGAACTTTATACAACTTTCTTGTTTCTACAAAAAAGACTATTTGTTTCAGTCTCAAATTATGTTTTATCATGCAGGATAATTTATTCTGCACATCTTACTTTGTATTATTTTTACATAAAAAAGTTCCTGACCTAAATATTGAGATATATCTTTACTCACCATATCTCAACTGTTTTGTTTTTGTTTGTTTTTACAACAGTTCTTCTTTGAAATCCATGATACAAGAATTATCTTCTTACTTACCTCTTTTATTAAGAACTACATCTCTTTCTTTTTTGTTTTGTTTTGTTTAGAAAATGTCACTACCCCGGACTTTTTCCTTATCTATATCATTTCCAGTTATCTCTTATAACAGTTCATTTCTGGAATTAACTACTAGCTTGGTGCTACCTGAAGCTTCACAGCTTTAAAAATGTACCTGTGTCTCCCAAATATTATTTGAACAAGATTCTGCTGCTTCTACTTCTAGCAATCTAGTTACTCTTCCCTCACTTTTGTTAAACATTAATTTACAATAATTACCTGTTGATCGTGATGATTCTTCTCCAAACATGCGTTGAAGCACATCTTCTGATACCTGCCACACAAATAATATAAATTCCTATATTTATTCTTTCAAGTTCATATATTTCGGGGAATGTAATTTCAAAACACATTTGCAGTACATATTCTACTCATTCAACATTGAATAATATCATTTAAAAGTATTACTATTATTAGACATTTAGAGAGCATAAAAAATACATAATGAAAATACATTCATGATTTATTAATTATTTTCTCTTCTGCACAAAATTAGAAATTTGCTGTATGAAACAAAGTCCATGGTCCACACCCATGACTGTTGTCTGGTTGTTGTTTATGACTATCTATGTTTTTCATTTTTGTGCTCCCACGGGCCACCCCTGCAAGTCAAGAGGCTCACGCTGCTGCGTGAGCCCCACGCCGGCCACGGCACGGGCCACGATTACTTATTTACTGTCTCGTTTTTGTTTGTTTTTGTTTGCGTTCGTTGTTAAATGTATGTGCACCACACAGCAGTGCATTAATCTTCAGTCATGAAATCTGCACTACATACGGAAGAAGAAGAAAAAACAAAATCAGGCAAAAGGCAAATTATTATGTCTCTATGTCTCATACAGACGTTACCATAATGTTGTGTGTCGCATGCAATGCATAGACATTGCATGGCGAGCGTGTGTTCTTGAAACGCTATCTCATGCATTATCCATGTACTCTGTGCGACCGAGAAGTTGCGTGTATTGCATGACATAGGCCCGGGCAAAATAAACTCGAATCACTTTCACGTTTAAAAAGTCTCCTAGAAATTAGGAATGATTTATTTAATGAAAGTTTCAACTTACTTTGACAACCCCTCCTTCTGAGTCCTGCTCTAAACTCACTTTCCGCGTCGTACTACTACTGCTACCTCCCATTTTGGAAACTCCCAAGTCCAAGACCAAAATGAAATAGGCTTCAGGCACGTAGACCTACAGATCAAAACGTAGTCCCACTCGACTCGTACACTTTTGATGCATGTAATTCGCGTGCAGTTTCTCTGGTTGAAGTTAGCTGTCTATTTCAACGCTCTCTAATAATTCATTATGCATGCTAACTGTATGGTAGGTGTGAATTCGCAAAATATACAAAAGCAAGATACGATGGAATACTGCAGATTTGCACAAGAAGAAGACGTATTATGAGCCCACGAGTGGGTTGATAAAGGCATACCTAGCATAGATGACATAAAGATTGACAATTAAAAGATTTTTTTTTTAAGTTGTGCCAATTTCCCCCATTTTCGTGGTAGCTGTAATATTTTCCGTTTGTAGGATATAATGCTCTTCTCTTGATGTTTTTGTAAAAATCTGTCACCGAGTAATTTGGTAGAGGGGTCAAACCCCGGGGGGGGGGGGGGGGGGCACTCATGTATAATGTAAGACGGGTATGTGCCGCTTAAAAGAACCCCTTTTTCACACCCAATCGCAGCTCTAAAGATACCCGATTTTCAAAAATTGCCACTCCATAGACCCCCGGAATGACTTGGCTAGCGCCAAGTCCATTATTCTTCGTGTAGTTCGGCTCCATAGTCCTCCAGAATGACTTGGCTATGTATTTGACTAGCGCCAAGTCCATTTTTCTCTTCTAGTTCGGCTCCTTGGACCACCATTTGAGCTTTTTTGAGGGTTTCCGTAGGTCTTTGGTAGCTCCATGTCTATGTTTTTTTGTAGTTTTAGTCTGCTCCTTAGACCCCTTAACTCCCGTTTCAGGGTTTTTGTAGCTCCAAAGACCCAATATTTTGTGCTTGTAGTCAGCTCTTCAGACCCCCATTTCAGAGTTCCGTGAGGCACACCCCCGTCAAAAAATAATTCGAGTGCCCCCCCCCCCCCCCCCCCCCCCCCCCCGGGGTCAAACGGGGAGAGGATTAGGGGGCGTGTAATGTATACCGGAGCTGTATACATGTATACTAATTGTTGAATAATTTGTTGAATATTATTACATGATCATTAGTGACCAGTGCAGTGCATGGATGACGGATTTCAATTATGCGTCAATGGACAAAAAAATGATTAAATAAAATTCAATTAAATAATGTTCCATAGCGTCTGATATCATTATATATGCAGTCATGCACATATTGTACTCATTTTGCAAGTAGGCCTATATATACTGTTCACTTTCTTGTCCCTTCCATAAAAAAGGGAGCACTTAATTTTGACACACCGTATACAAACATGCACGGAACCGCATGAACTTCGTCATCAGAGAGCAATATAGTTACACTACAATTAAAGTGAAACCAGTAAAGTGTCTAACTCCACGAAAATTACTTGGAGCTTCCTCGTTTCTCTTCTACCGTGTTGTTTAGCTTATGGTAAGAGAAGAATAAAATAGGGTTAGATTTTTAAAAATGACCCTTATAGTATGACGATATATATCATTCAGCTCAAAAGCGTTAACAAACGGTCATAAACCTCATAAACGTCCGTTGTAAAAGCTGACGCATATTTTCACTTTTTTAACCAGGAAAGCAGTGTTCCTTTTCAATGAAACTTTCACACATCATTCGGACATATCTTACAATGATTTTGGTACAGGATACAGGATTGAAGTCTCAAATGTCATCTTGGGCAATTCTGACACTTTACAGGTGCACCTTTAAGCAGGTTACGAATAACCGCTGTTATAGTCTGCTGCTATGTCAGTAGTTACGTAACCTAATTTTGTTAGTGCACACTCAGATGACGTTTTAGGTTTAGTAGGACAAAAATGGCAGCCACCATTGTGGCCTCAGAAACATTATTTCCCGAGATAAATATAATAATTATTATACGACTATATAGGGCCCCGTTGCAGAAACTCGGAGTTGCAATAGATTGTAACTTGTAACATGTGACTAAATGCGCAAATCTGACTTGCAATTATTAGATTGCAACTTTACATTTTACAATCGATCGTAACTCTTCCTGCATGCAGCGGGGCTACGGTGTATGGGATTCCCGGGGTGGAATTGTATTATTTACATATTATTAGTAACAGATCGAGGGCAAATGCTTTGCGCACACCACCTATACAAAAAGAAACAAGAAAAATTACCACTGTCACCTTTATAGCCCGTGGGGGGGGGGGGGGGGGGGGGTCTGTCCTCATTGAAAGGGGGGTATCATGCGTGACCAAGAAAACGAGTAATTAGGGTGTTTTTTTACGATCAGGCGAGATACTCGAGTATCTCGTTTAGGGTATCAAAATCACCCAAAATCAGGAAAAAGGGTATCTTTTTTAGGCTGATGAATTGCTCGTTTAGGGTCTCAAAAAGATGAATTACTCGTTTAGGGTCTCAAAAACTCAGCTTACTTGCTTAGGGTATCAAAAATAGTTATAACTTGCTTTTAATAGGGGTTTACAAAAAAAAGATTACTTGCTTAGGGTATCAAATATAGTTATAACTTGCTTAGGGGTTTACAAAATATTGATTACTTGCTTAGGGTATCAAAAATACTTGCTTAGGGGTTTACAAAAAATTGATTACTTGCTTAGGGTATCGAATTACCGATAATCATACTTACTTAGGGTGTATTTTTTGCACCACGCAAATACTCGTTTAGGGTGCTTTTGGCAAGTCCTTGGTCACGCGTGATACCCCCCTTTCTATGAGGACAGACCCCCCCCCCCCCCCCGGGCTTTATAGGCAGGTTCCATGACATCGTTTTTCTCTGCGCAAGGGGATACCAGGGTGGCCCCAAAAACCGGAACGGGGCACTTCCTAAAGTATAGTAACAAAATGATTATGTCCATCAGGTAGGGTGTCTTTTCCAATGAAAAACGATACCAAGAACAATCATTTTGGTCGTGTAGTTTTTGTTTTAGGGCGATGTGAGGGACACCATGTCTGGCTCGATCTCATTTTTGTCATGACCCTTTTATGGGGGTCACCGACGCACCTGGGAGTTTTTACCTCTATTGGTAACACAAACACTAGCTTTCTGCATGGTATCTCGTTGAGGGTTATAAGGGGAAACAATCATAAAGGGTGAAACGAGCTGTCCCGGCGCGGCGGTGTCACATGAGAGGGTATTTATTGCCCCGGTATTTCCGAAACAGTGTAAATATCCGGAGAGTGTCTTCCGACGACCACGTACATTATAGCTGTACATTATTTTCTTTTGCCACTAGAAGTAGCTCCTTGGTTTTGCTAATCATTCGCTTCAATGACCCAATTCATGGTTCGCGTGAGTCAGACACGGGACCATGCATTGACATGAGGTATCCAGCTGTGTGGTCAAAGTGCTTTACGTGTAACACAGCAAACATATATATATTCTGTGTGTTTATATATACCTCTGAATAACCACATAATATATGCCAGAGTTTCGAACATCACAATCTTCACCGTTCAAGGAAGCGAATGAATAATATAAACGTCTTCGTTTATATAATTCTTCATAAGTCATGGTGATACAAGAAGTATGACAGCATACCAAATATTTTCTTGACCACGTTCGAGAGGAAAGTTCGTTTGTCAACTGACATAATATTATACCCACCCTACCCAGCATTATAATTTCCGCGAATGGTAAGATATTATCTGAATCTTTATGACATATAGAAATATACATACAGGTATGATATATGTTTTACTATGGTGAGTGACAGAACTTGAGATATACATGTATAGGAGACAGTGGATGGTGTATCGTAAACTATAGGCCAATTATGATTATTTCATGTGTATAGACTATAGTGTACATAAGAACTATTGTTATATTTTTGATGTTACTAATACTATTACGATTATACATGTATAATTAATTATGAACTCTTGTTATATTATTGATTGTACTATTCCGATTGTATTCATCAATGTCATTAATTAAGGGATCTATAGTAACTTTGTCTGGCATATACTGTGCTGAATGGTTAGTTAAATGTGTAGTTTTGTGATCTGACATGTCCTGTCCTCTTTGTATATTCGTGACTCATTATTATGATTAGCATTACGATTATAATTATATTTTAATTTTTGTTATGACTATAATCACTATTATTGTTGTTGTTATTACTATTATTATCATTACTATTATTATTATTATTATTATTATCACTACTATTATTATGTTATTATTATTATCATTAATATTATTATATTATTATTATTATTATCATTAGGCCTATCATTCTCATTATTAATATCATTATTATTAGAAGAAGTAGTAGTTTTATTATTAGTAGTAGTAGTAATAGTAGTAGTATTAGTAAGTAGTAGTAGTAGTAGTAGTAGTAGTAGTAGTAGTAGTAGTAGTAGTAGTAGTAGTAGTAGTAGTAGTAGTAGTAGTAGTAGTAGAAGAAGTAGTAGTAGTAGTAGTAGTAGTAGTAGTAGTAGTAGTAGTAGTAGTAGTAGTAGTAGTAGTAGTAGTAGTAGTAGTAGTAGTAGTAGTAGTAGTAGTAGTAGTAAATAGTAGTAGTAGTAGTATAGTAGTAGACATAGTAGTATCTTTTTATTTTTTATTTTTATTATGTATTTATTCAGATTCATTTATATTCCATTCGCCATATAAAATCATGAAAATTAACATGCCATAGGTATACAAACAAGAAGGCAACAACTTAAAGCGTAAGATAAAGACAAAAATGTTGTTATTATTATATATTTTATCATCATCATTAACATCATCAGGTGCGTCTGATTTTGCGATGGACTCCATAACTACAACGCAACTCTGCCTCGGAGGCACGGCGGCCATTTTGACGTTCCTATGGTTACGGGTATACCAGAGACGGCACGCATCATCATCATCATCGTCATCATTACCCCCTCCGCCGCCAGGTCCGACCACGCTCAGCATCTTTCTCAGTGATCTGCGGCGCATCGTGTCGCGCTCGAAGCCGCCGAACCTGATCGAGCTGGTGACCGACCTCCGGCGTCGATACGGCGACATCATCTCAGTGCAGAAGGGCAAGAAGATGCTCGTCATCCTCAGCGACCCCGAGATGGTGAAGGAGCTGTTTATCAAGCAGGCCGACATCGCGTCGGGTCGCGACACCGCACCACTCGCTCACGTGGCATTCAAGGACGAAGGTTGGCAAATTATAAATATAGTTATGACATATTTGAAATATATAATTATATAGGCCTATATATATTTTTGAGGGGGTAAACGGGTCGTCCCATCAGCACAATTTGTAAAGTTAAAATAGTGAGGGAGAAATATAGATAGATAGATAGATAGATAGATAGATAAATAGATAGATAGATAGATATATAGATAGATAGATAGATAGATAGATAGATAGATATATTGTAGATTGACAAAAAGATATATGATCGTAAAGACAGACAGATGGAAAGACAAAATTTAGAGAGGCAGTCGTAACAATTTGTATTAAATGTATATTATATTTTGAAGGGAGTATTATTTTCGCCGAAGGGAAGCCTTGGTTGGACATGCGTCGCTTCATTCTTCACGCCATGCGGAGATTCGGCATGGGGAAGAAGACGATTGCGCAGCGAGTCGGCGAAGAAGCCACGATCCTTTGCGACGAGTTCGCCAACGCCGGCGCCGACGGGCGTCCGTTCGACCCATTCCGTACCATGAACTACGCCGTCGCCAACATCATCCGGACGATCACGGCGGGGCGACGGTTCGAGTACTCGAACACCCGCTTCCAGCGTATGGTCCAACTCATCACTGACGTCCTCGGCGCGGAGAACTTCTACGGACCTCTTGAGATGCTGCCGTGGCTGTACTACACGCCGCTGTACAGGAATGAGCGAAAGATGTGCAACGACCTCATTGCGCTGATGAAGGATGAGGTCAGTGATCACCGCAAGGTTGGTGTCGATGGGGAGAACCCACGTGATGTAATAGAGATGTGCTTGGCCGAGATCGACCGCGCCGCGAAGGCTGGGGAAGAGGCGTGCATGGATGAGACCACGCTGTGGCGTACGTTCTTGGACATCTATCTGGCTGGGACAGAGACAGTGGCCACCACATTGACATGGGCGCTGCTGTACATGGCAGGCTACCCGGATGTCCAAGCAAAGGTAAAATAATATTTTGTCTTTATTTTAATTGACTTTAATTGACACCTTACCATCTTTTCATCGTCATGCATGATTCTTGTTATAAAGATAAACCTTCTTACTGAGAGCTTGAATTAATAATATGTCAGGTTTTAGTGAGGGGGTTTTTTTCAGCAAGAAGAAGAAAATCAATTTCTGGAAAATGTGGAAATGTAATATTCGTGTTTTAATTACTTGGGGAGCATATACAGTAGTTGATGAGACTTGCCCTTTGAACTTTATAAGTATCACATCGTAGTATTTTGTCAATTTTGTTACAAAAATAATGATTTCACGATACTCATTGCAGGTGAGCGCTGAGATCGACAGCGTGTTCGGACGCGACGACGTGCCGCGTTACGACGACCGCGACAGGCTGCCTTACACCCAGGCCACCATCGCCGAACTCCTGCGGATCCGCCCCATCGCACCGCTGGGCATCCCCCACATCACGACGGAGGACGTCGTGTTTCGCGGCTACGGGCTCCCCGCGCGTGCTATCGTGATGATGAACATGGTTGGGATACACCTTGACCCCGCCCTGTGGCGTGACCCCGAGACCTTTGACCCGACCCGGTTTCTGAGCCAAGGCGAGGACGGAATGACGACGGCCAATGTGAAGCGGGACGGTTTCATGCCGTTTGGAGCGGGTAGGCCTACTTAAATTCTTTGATATACTTTCTGATGCAAATTTGTTATGGCTTGCCTACATTGTTTAAATAATAACAATTATATAAATAATGGAATATAGGAAAATCATAATACAATTCATAATGTAAAGGTAGAGATAGACTAACATTGAAAAAAACAAAAACAATAATGATCACAGTATAGTACGCTGAAACGCACCGAGCGTTCCAAATTCGACGCAACGTGACAACGAGCAACAAGTCATATTAGTTTCAATATAGTTATAATTGTGTATGTTTTTTTCTTATCCAATTTCCATGTTGTCCTTTCGTTTTCAGGGAGACGGATATGTCTTGGAGAACAGCTCGCGAAGGTCGAACTCTTCCTCTTCTTCACTCACCTGCTCCAGAGATTCACCTTCCGTCTTCCAGACGGCGTCGAGCCCGACTACGGGTTCGGTCATCGCACATCCACGCTCGCACCGAAGAAATTCGACATAGTCGCTACCCCGAGATACTGACTTAAGTAGTCTGCTCATTTAGACCAAAAGTTCGCAAGACAAACAATTTTTATCTCGCCCATGCTCCGAAGGTGAAAGCGAGACAAAGCAATCCAAGTGGCGTCTCTTCGAGGTTGAACTCTTCCTCTTCTTTGCTCGCCTGCATGCTGCAGAGATTCACAATCCATCTTCCGTACGTTGTGGAGCCCGACTACGGGTTCAGACATCGCACCTCCACCCTTGCACCAAAGAAATTCGATATTATCGCTACCCCAAGATTCTGACTATTTGTATAGCTGAATAGACTGCGCCATTATACCAAAATTTAGCAAGACAAACAATTATCTCGTCCATGCACCGAAGTCGAAAGCGAGACAAAGTAATCCAAGTGGCGTCTAGCTTTTCGAGGGTCGAACTCTTCCTCTTCTTCGCTCGCCTGCTTTACAGAGATTCACATTCCATCTTCCAGACGGCGTCGAGCCCGTCTCTACCGGTTTGGACATCGCACATCCACGCTCGCACCAAATAAATGTGAGATAGTTGCTGCCCCAAGAAAATGCCTTCGGTCTCTGCATTAACTAATGGAAAAAGTGGTCTGGGCAGTAGACAGCTGCTACAGTTCGCAAAACATTTTGTTTTATAATGAAGAATTGTACTTTTTATATTATTATATTAAACAATTTAATGCATTACCGTATGTATACAAGCCCCACCCCCCCCCCCCCCCCCCATACTAACTTGAAAAGAGGTAATAATCGTACAATCCGATTCCAGTTCATTGTTATCAGAAGTCTTCTAGCCTCCGGAAGGCCACGCCTCACCATCATCATCGCGAGAGACAAGTTTGGCTTGGAATTAATTTATTAACAAAAACCCAACTTAGTCACCACCGTAAGAGAAAAGAGATGATAATTGTTCATTTTCCATTATTATTACTACCATGATTGACATCATATAAATCTTCTAATCCGGTTTTGTTTCCTGATACCGCATGTATTTGGAGAATAGCTGCCATCCTAAATAGTATTATACTGTACTAACTTGAACAAATAAATGTGATAATCGTAGTCGCACATCTTCCCATTTTACTGCTATCAGAAGTCTTCCAGCAGTCTGGTTTTGGGGTCTGGAAACCACACCTCGATGGCGATGATCTCGATCCCACTCGCCCCGAATATAACGACATCGTCGATCTCTTTATTGTATTTTTTTTTTTTTTTTTTTTACTCAAAAACATATAGGCTGTTTCTATTTGAATAACAAAATCTCCTACAAGGATGGCAGACTGATAACTCTGATAGTTTCTGAATGTGTGTGTGTGTGTGTGTGTGTGTGTGTGTGTGCGTGCGTGTGCGTGCGTGTGCGTGCGTGTGCGTGCGTGTGCGTGTGTGTGCGTGTGTGTGTGTGTGTGTTTGCGTGTGTGCGTGTGTGTGCGTGCGTGTAGTGCGTGCGTGTGTGTGTGTGTGTAAATGTAATTTTATTTTGCAGCCTGGTTTAATAACTTTTTGGTATTATTATTAGTAGTATTTTAAATATTATTATTATTTTCAAAGTTTAAAAAAGGTGAGCGGATTTCCACTGAGTGCATGGGCGTCGATACTTACGTAATACCCATTCATCAGGGGGGGATGGATGAATGGATCATCCGGCCCCCCTGATCAATGGGTATCAATGACAGATCGACGCCCGTGACTGAGTGAGTAGTGTTTGAAGAGTGTGTGTTGGGGGTGGGTGTGAGGGAGAAGGAAATTTTGTTTACCTAGCTCCGGTTTGTTTTTGTCCTTTGCTTTTACAGAGTAGATCAAGTAAAATATAACTGAGCCATGAATTTTGTTTTTGTAGTATAGGTTTACTTTTTGTACAGTTGTATCGTAATTAGTTCGTTAAATCATGAATATGTCATTAAGAAATTCATCTGTTGTCCTTTAGACTCAATTGTAAATCTCTGTAAATTTATTTGGAGGAATAAAAACAATTATTAAAAAAACAATATACATGTATATATATATATATATAATGTGTATGTTTTTTAATAGTCTTGAATCTGACTTTGTATTTGATACACGAATTTTATCGATTACTTAGTTTTACTGGAACGTAATTATTTCCGTTTTCTCTTTGGTGAGCTACATCAATATAAATTGCCTGCATGTGTAATATTCCAAATTCTCCAATCAAGCTTGTTCAGTCAAATAATGAGGGGCAATAACAACAATAACAATGTTTCTCGCGATCAACACTCTGGACACAAAGCTTGGAGTCATATATCCGCCCGCCACTCCCACTCCCCCGCCCCACCCATGCAGGCCCGTAGCCAGGATTTTTCATGGGGAGGTGCGTAATTTACAAAACGGGACCGATGGCTTTCCATAATATTTAAGACCATCTTAGTGCTAAGATCAACTTAGGATCTCTGCATGTGAAACAACCCCCTGGCTATACGAGCCTGCACCCGCGCGATTTTTAAGATTGCTTGGCAACGCCTTGCCGCTATGTGACTTTTTCTTCTCATTTTCGTGATTTGTAAACAAATCATTATTACAATGCGTAATTAGATCTTGGTTTCAATGTCTATAATAATATGTTTCCTATTTTGAGGCTCGAAGAAGTCAACTAATACTAGTACAAATTAGACAATTTGGCTTTACTTATAAGTTATAGAGCAAGCCCGCATTGCCCCGTTTCATAAAACACTTGCAGTGGTTGTAAGTGTCCAATTATTGTAACTACCATGGCAACAGCTGAAATGCTCCTTGCTGATTGGCTGTTGACCTAATAGTTACAATAATTGGACACCTACAACAATTGCAAGTGTTTTATGAAACTGGATCTACATAGGCTATATCCTACATTACTCAATTTAGCCAAAACTCCCCAAATCGTCATCTCTCGGATCACCCGACTAATTGATCGAAGGCCTGGAAAACACCAGGACGAAATTCCCGTTGAAAACAATTGAAATTCTAATTGGTACCCATTGGTTTCAATGGGTACCCATTGGCATTGGTTTCAATGGGTACCCATTGTTTCAATTGGTACCCATTGGTTTCAATTGGTACACATTCGTTTCAATTGGTACCCATTGGTTTCAAATTGTTTTATTTTCCATATTGCATGCTCTTCGATTACCAATTGATTTCAATTGGTAATTACCAATGGGAATTTCACCCTGGGACTGGACACTCAGAAGTTATTTTAAAAAAATGGAAACGTAAGAAGATGCAGGCTTTTTTGTATTTTGTTGTGAACTATATAATGATTATTTTGGATTGTATAATATATGTATTAGAAAACCGATGTTCGATTACTCAAAAGTAAACATTTCATCACCTTATTAGTTATTTGCATAAATTACAATAAATATATAGTTAATTTTTTCAAACAAAAAGACCCACAAAGTGTTCTATACACTTTACTCGATATACGCATGTCATGTCATGATGATGGTGTTCAACCCCCCCCCCCCCCCCCCAAGAGGCGTCGGCTCGTCCGGAAAATACAATGCATTGGGGAAGGGGGGGGGGGGGGGGTGAGGCATTGTTTCACAATGCCTCGCCCCCCCCCCCCCCCCCCCCCCCCCCGGCGCTATGTTATAGCCTGGCTTGTTTATAAATTATAGTCAAAATCTTGTTCAAGCTTCTTTATCAACAATTTCACTATACCATTGTAGTCGGACTACTGAATAGGATTAGGAATCAGTTGCGTACCTGGGATTTAATTTGTCTCGGGGACGGGATGAAGTGGCCAGGGCGGGCGCGAGGCAGAGGATACTATACACGGCCGGGTCGATCAGCATAACCCCTTGCTGTTTACCCATTTGGTCTCAAATAATGATGCCTGAAATTGTTTGTTTGCTTGTAAAACAATAAGACAATACTAAAAAGACGTTTCCCTTATTTTCCATGTCCTCAACATGATCCTTACGTTATGTCTTTGGCTCTTTGCTCAAACTCTAATTTTTTATTCCAAGACTAAAAAATAAGCCCGCCACCAACGATAACCAGTAGTCAGTGAGGCTAAAGTTCTCGCGAATCTTCAATCAAGTGAAAAGAAGACGCAGTCAAAATGTTATATTTAGAGGACTATCTAGAAAGTAAGCTAATACAATATATCTTGATACTCCGTTTATCCCACTGTGCATGTTTAAAGTGTGATACGAAGTATGAGTTGTTGAATTTTGGAGATGTAGTTTAGCGGTTGATTTGTGATGTGTATAAGCGAATGAATGTATTTGAACGTGGAGTTCCCGGTCATGATTTCTATGTTGTTTCTGTGTATAGCAGTAGTGTGTATTGTAAAAAGTAAGACGGGCATAACCGGTCACTTGACAAGTGGAGAAGTATACCCATGATGGCCAGAAATCGAATATAATGCGGACTACGGCCCTGAAAATGTCAGCATAGGACCAAATAATGCTTGTATTACTGATAATTAAAAAAATATGGTATATTAGCAGTATTTTCACTGAAAAAGATAAACTATTTAAAAATTATTTTGACAATCGTCGTCTCGCGATATCGCTGCATCGCCGGCATCAGTGCTGCCCACATCGCGACAGCTATATTGTGTCAAATCTCCAAACATTTTGGCAATTTTTTCATAAGTCTATTCACTTCGAATTTCTGTTGGGAGTGTTGAGTCAAGTTTTCTAAAAGTTTTTATTCAGACTGGTAGTTTACCACTTTCAAACTGTAGAGGGCGCTTCATTTTTGTTTCGCCAGGTAGTGGAAAGAAAAACTGAGTGTAGGAATTGCAAGCTAACAAATTTAAATCCACAATCAAATTTGTTTGATCAATATCCGCATATAATTGTCAACTCACGAGTCACAGCCAACGATCCGACCAATGGCATAGGCATAGATATTGCCATACTGACTACCATGACTACTGTAAATGTAGATCGACAAATCTATCGCTTTCATGGCCTTTTTGACATTATTATTGTTATTTTCACTGTCGGCATTCTATCGATAGACGCAATCTATACACTGTGCCTTGCGCAGTAAGAACACCGTAACTCCACATCTACAATGTATTGTAAATGGTCCTGATAGGACCATTTACTGCTCACAGTGGTAAAAATCCACGGGACACAATTTGAACTACAAACAGAGAGAAAAGAACAGCATATCTAAAGTTAAAACTTGCATACCTAGATTGAAGCTGATTTTATGATTTATTGTACAAAATTTCATTTTCAAAATGATAAGTCATACTTACAAAAATCGTCATATAAGTTCCATTTCTCTCTCTTCCTGCTCGATGTCCCATCGTAAACAAAGAAAGCCCGCCCGCAACATGCGGAGGCCGCTTATTATTGTCAAAAACAAGCCAACTCGCGATCTGCAAGCATGCCCGCCGTATCCGATTTCGGATACGCCGTATCAGAATTCGGATACGTCGTGTCAGAATTCGGATACGGTAACACGTGTGGTGTGGGAAGCTTGCGGGAAATACATGACAGTCATCCAGATAGCAGCAACACTTTCGAGAGGGATCACGACTGGGATTTTCTCAGTCTCTTTATTTTCCAAAACTGCAGATTTTCCATTTTTTTCGACATTTGAATAATAATTTGGACCATTTTGGTAAGTTCATATAATACTTGTATCATTTTTAGGGCCAGTCATGATTGATTTTGTTGAATTTAAGATAACAATTTTGTGTGAAATTTTGACAAACTTTTTTTGTACTGTCCCACATTGTTCCCGTATAGCGCAGCATTACAATGTAGTGTTGTGTGCGTAACTCGAGAGTAAAAGTTAGTTACGGAAAATGATTTATTTGTTCACATAAAACACCACATTCTCACACTTTGAGCGACATTTGTAGCCCTATCAATACATTTAGGGCTGCTATAATATATGAGACCGGCTCCCAGAGAATGGGTGTAAAGTCGGGATGGGTCTTTAGTACTTAGAGCCTCAAAATCATAAAATATTGTCTTTGGCTGAAATTTTTAACTTTATGGGATTTGATACTTACATGTTTCATCTACATTCTCTGAACATTTCAGGTCCTTAATCAAATTTTTTATGCCGTAAATAATGATTTTTCTAAGCAACCTTCATTTCGGTTTCGACCAGAAACTCAGTAAATCCGCGCTGGCTGATCATGATCGATTGTGAAACGAACGCGCCAGCTATGTGTGTGTGATTCGACCGTACCGCCGCGGCCAGCTGCACGAAGAAAGCACTGTAGCTGTACAGTGATTGGTCAGACTAACCTGAATAGAGTTGTATTGTCCGTGTGTTGTACATTTCCGGGAAGCGTTCGCGGCATTTAACTTACTGTATAGTAAACGAGTACCTAGTTGGTTTGTTTATAATTCGATGGGTACCGCATTGAATCGCGCTGGGCATGCCGCAAGTGTGCAGTGTGCGTGTGCATCGTACCATATCATACGGTATCAAACTGCGCTTTTCTTTTGTCTACCGGTGGTACAGCGGCGGTATGGTGAATATGATGCGGTGGTTTATGGCGGTACGTACATACACAATACACCGCGGTTGTAATACATGCACATCAAAGGGCAGCACATGGGCTAGTTTGTCGATCAACTGAGACTTAGGGCTGAGGCTTTGTACAATTACGTAATACTGGCGAAAGCGTTGCTGATTGGCCGATGAATAACAGTATAACTGCGCATGCATTATTTCGTTTGCTGATCGATTACGAAAAGCGGAAAGGTGAAAGCGAACCGTTCAACTTCTCGCTCGGTGTGTGAGAATGCTTTTCTGAATGAATGCAAAACTTTAGAAGCGATTTTCTGCGTTGTTTGACAAATCACGGGGCTCTGGTCCATGTTATTAATTTGCGTTTTTCTAGCCTTCAAGAAACTCATACTTATCAAGTTGTATATCATTTTAAAGCTGAAATCCTAGAGAATTCAAAACACTAACAATCTCAATTTTCATATTCCCGATGAATTACCCAAAGTGACAGAGCCGGTCACATATTAACTCACCGATCTCGTGTGTCGCTATACATGTCATTCTATAATTACGGCGATTTGTGATATTTTCCACGATTTTCCATGACTCTTCATTGGTCTTTCGCCGTTCAAACTGCCGTTATCGTACACAGATGCAATAATGACGTAATCCCACCGCCTGGACCGATCCATTAAGTTGACACAGGGGTGCAAGCGCGCAGTGCACAAGCGAGTTGCAAAGAGGTTATAATTATCCGTTCAGTACGGTATCGCTATAGCGGATAATTATAACCTCTTTGCAACTCGCTTGTGCACTGCGCGCTTGCACCCCTGTGTCAACTTAATGGATCGGTCCAGGCGGTGGGATTACGTCATTATTGCATCTGTGTACGATAACGGCAGTTTGAACGGCGAAAGACCGATGAAGAGTCATGGAAAATCGTGGAAAATATCACAAATCGCCGTAATTATAGAATGACATGTATAGCGACACACGAGATCGGTGAGTTAATATATTATAGCAGCCCTAAATGTATTGATAGGGCTACAAATGTCGCTCAAAGTGTGAGAATGTGGTGTTTTATGTGAACAAATAAATCTTTTTCCGTAACTAACTTTTACTCTCGAGTTACGGTGTTCTTACTGCGCAAGGCACAGTGTATAGATTGCGTCTATCGATAGAATGCCGACAGTGAAAATAATAATAATGTCAAAAGGGCCATGAAAGCAATAGATTTGTCGATCTACTGTAAATGTAAACGTGGTAATGTTCACGGTGCATTAATTTTTCGCGGATTTCGCGCTGATGTTGGCGTCTGCGAATATAAATGCGCGATTTGCAATGCATGTGAACACTTGCTTGGCCGCAAAATTAAAGACCCGCGAATGTGTTTTTGTGTCGCTCAGCGCAAAATATTAATCGCGCGAAAATAAGTTAACAACCTTTACAGTACCTGTTCTGTCACCGTTCTGAAATCGCATCATACGTGGTACTACTAGGCTACTTTATTTAATACCGATAGCCAATAACGACGGGGTGAAAGTGAATTCGCAAACACCCCTCGCGCAATCAATGTACACTGCATGCGTGCAGTAGCCGCGCAGCGCTGAACAAAATATGCACTGTCCCAATGCGATTCTGTACGTAGATATAATATGAACGAACAGTATTGGCACATCTACAATGTATTGTAAATGGTCCTGATAGGACCATTTACTGCCCAGAGTGGTAAAATCTATGGGACACAATTTGAACTACAAACAGAGAGAAAAGAACAGCCTATCTAAAGTCAACAAATCCATACCTAGATTGAAGCTGATTTTATGATTTATTGTACAAAATTTCATTTTCAAAATGATAAGTTATACTTACAAAAATCGTCATATAAGTTCCATTTTTTCTCTTCCTGCTCGATGTCCCATCGTAAACAAAGAAAGCCCGCCCGCAACGTGCGGAGGCCGCTTATTATTGTCAAAACAAGCGAACTCGCGATCTGCAAGCATGCCCGCCGTATCCGATTTCGGATACGCACGTATCAGAATTCGGATACGCCGTGTCAGAATTCGGATACGGTATCACGCGTGGTGTGGGAAGCTTGCGGGAAATACATGACAGTCATCCAGATAGCAGCAACACCTCCGAGACGGATCACTCCTGAGCAGGACTCAGGTTTTTGATTTTCCAAAACTGCAGATTTTTCCTTTTTTTCGACATTTGAAGAATAATTTGGACCATTTTGGTGAGTTCAATAATACTTGTATCATTTTTAGGGCCAGTTATGATCGATTTTGCTGAATTTAAGATTAGAATTTTGCGTGAAATTTTGACAAACTTTTTTTGTACTGGCCCACATTGTTCCCGCACAGTGCAGTATAGCTCTGCTCCCTTGTGTGAGTATTGGGGAGAACAGAGAGTGCCTTGAGCTCAGCCTTGCTAAACACTTATCGGTTTTAGCCATTTGAAATAAAATATTGTACATGTATGATTTAATGTTTTGTTGAAACAGTTATTAGATAGAGATAATCAACAACTATCGGAAAATCTTCTTTTGTAAATTTTTGAAAAGAGGAAGCATTTAAAAAAAAAATTAAAGGTTCAAAATTGTTGAATATTTGTGGGGCCCCACATTTATTACAAACGGTTATGTTTATGGATATTTTAGCCATTTCTGAACCGATTTAGATCAAATAAAGTTTATTCTGTCATTAAAATAGTATGCTCTTTCGAATTTGACACTCAGTTTTTCATTATATCAAAAAAAATTATTTTGTGTAGTGCCCTCTATACCAAAGCTCAACTATCCCTTTAACAATAACATCTAAGTTATGATATAAGCCTGAGTCATGTTGGATATATTCGGAACCGGGTCCCGATAAACTTTTACCGGTCGGGAACCGGTATCCCGATAAATTTTTACCGTCGAAACTCGGACGGGTAAAATCACGCAATCGTGCAAGCATCGGCAAAAATGCACTGTTTGGGGCTTATATTGCTCTTTTTATATGCAAATAACATTACAAATACTGAGGCTTTTATGAATTTACATATCAATCTTTAACAAAAAAATACAGACTATCCAGAATTAACTCAGTTTCGCAAGAAAAGTATTTTTTCCGAAGTAAATTGGACCTAGAAATCGATCGTTGGTTCAGCATTACGCCACACGTTTCACAGAAACTTAGCCCGCCAGTCGGGGGGAAACATCACATGTACGATCGCTTGTGACTGTGAGCCACTGCCCTCAAAAAGTGGCTATAAATTAGCCTTTTCGCAATCAACACCATTTTGGTAGTGTACTTACATGATCCCATGGCATTTGAAAGCTAAACAGAATACAAAATCACCCCCAAAACAATGAAAAAACTGTGCTGAATTATCTATAAATTTCCAAGGAACATTTGTGACTAATCGTGAGGTTAACTGAAACCGGACGGCTAATATCGAAGGTTGAAGCGCTAGCATACAGCAAGTTTTCGAGCCGCTGTTTCATGCATATCGCTAACGCTCATATACTTTGCGTGCAGGTTACGGGTCTTTTTTCATACGCGAGATCCTTCCGCGACAGAGCTATGTTAATTCATCCGCCATTATACATGTAGCCGTTTTTTATCGATATTTTGCGTAATTGTTTTCATTGTTTTGGGGCTCATTTTTGTTTCTGTTCAGCTATCAAACGCCATGAAATCCTGTAAATAGAATATCAAAACATTTTTAAATGTTGCAAATTATATACGTATTTTGAGCCACTTTTTGAATGCACTGGCTCATCAGCTGGATCATACGAAGATCCATCAGACAACTCCCCTGGAGTATCGGACTAACTTTGTGTGTACATCCGCCAACAATATCGTTCAAATGACTAGCAATTTGCGCTTCCTGTTCAATTTCTGACTGTCAAACGAAAATAACCACTCTTTAAAGTAAATGATATCAATTGCCCCGTTTTTACTTGAATTCCGCTACATTAAGTGATAATCTTAATTTCTTTTTTAACATTTTATTTATTTTTAATTTTTTTCGGGGCACCGTTACCGATATAACGAAACCGGGTCCCGATTGAAACGGTCGGTAACCGGTGTGATCGACCGAACCGACTCAGCCTTATAATATGATAATGATATATATTCTTTCACGTGGTAGGTGATGTGGGGCATTTCCCATTACTGTCGTTAAGCTTAGATTTAAGCACATTCACACATTGCAGGAGGGGGGAGGGGGGGGGGGGGGTAATCTTGTATATTGGTGACATGAGATTGAAGGGCATCTTCATTACTTCATTGTAACATTGTTCATTTCCTTTTATTTTTCAGTGATCGAGCAGCTCCCGATGGAGTTACGGGAAAGATTTACAGAAATGCGAGAAATGGACCTCCAAGTTGAAAGTAAGTTTAACCCTAATCCCACTGGGGGGGGGGTGGGGGGCCATTTTGGCCCCCCCCCCTGTTGTTTTTTTCGACGTGCATCTAGACCGATTGGAATTTCACGTTCAAACTTCATGACTTTTTTCTCTCAAGTCTCCCGCACGTTTTGATATATAATTCACCCCGGTCGGACATGTATAACTGATTTTAGAGGTCGATAATTGCTTGACCGTCACAAAAAAATGCAATTTTTGTACAGGTTTCTATGTAATTCCTACATCCGATGCCATGTAAACTCCAAATCTGTTATAATTGTTACATTGAATTATAATTTGGATTATTTCTTTGTTATTAGTTTAATTCATACACTTCAGAGATAAATTCTTCTAAAAAATACACCAAAAAAAACAATAAAAACAATAAAATATGTAAGAATGAAAACAATGTGGGTAAATCCGGGAATACTAATTTGCATATTTATGCAAATTAGTGATATATTTTATTACCATAAAAAACATGGATATGATGAATTACATCATTTGAAAGTATTTTTACCTGAAAACCTGAAGAAATCCTGTAATTTCTCTTGATTTTAGATGAAAATCCCAATTTTCCCCCAAATTCGTCAAAAATTTGCATATTCAAAATTGTAATTAATTATAAAAAAAAAATTAATGGTCCAATTTTTGTTTTTTTCAAATTATTATTCTACTAGACTAGTTTTACGTATGTGCCAATTTTCGAGTCAATCGGTCCATTCGTTGCCAAGTGATCAAAATAACCCAGTGGGATTAGGGTTAATGCTTTTTTAAAAAGTCAATATTTGTGATTTATTTTAATGAAATGTTTCATTCTGTATAATTTTATGAATATTATTTTAAAACATCAATAAATTAAATTTGTGTTATTTGTAAACATAATGTTGCATTATTGATAAAGAAAATAAGTACTTTTCATGACAAGGCAAAGTCTGCATTTTGTTTTAATGCTCAGATAAGGAGAAGTTCTGAACAGGCCACTACAACATTTAGACACACCAACTAATTTAATTTGTCTATTTTGTGAATCTTTTTAATAATTTCAGATTCAGTTGATACCTTAGATGACAAAGTAAAGAAATTCTTTGAAGCCGCCAAGAAATTAAAACCAGATTCAAAGCAGCAACAATATGAAACAATACGAAAGGTAAGACGTGACATCTCGCTACAATTGTCATTTGATATGACAAGCCTCCACACTAACTTTTTTCCTGAGTTTCCCGTTCGGGCAAGTCAAATCATAACTTTCAAAATTTACTTGCCCGAACAGAAAGGCTACTTGCCCGCTTACTTCTGCAGGAGATTTAAACCTAAGGAATTCCTTTATCCTCTCATAGTTGACCAATAATTTAGTTGCCCGATCGGGCAACCAAACTAGGGCATTTATGATATTATACTTCCCCCACACAAATTTGTACTTGCCCCGGGCAATAAGGCAAGTGCTAGTGTCGAGGTCTGGATATGAATATCCTGTTCATTGTCAGCAATTTGATACATGTAGTTGGTAATGGGTAGTCTATTCAAAGTTGAAAAGTTCCTCCTATCTTTTTAGGCCAATGGCATTTTGCATCAATGAAATTTGGAGGCCCCGGGCAAGCAGGCGTGTGCTAAATCTGAGTATTGTATATAGGGAGTGAAATTTTAGACAATTTACATCCAAAATGAAATTTGGGGCCTTTTGGGGGCCAGTAAATTTCTGTTTCTGGCCACCAAAAATAGGGAGAAAATTAATTATTTTACTTGCCCAACCAGGCCACTAAGAAAACGGTATGTGGGGAGCCTCGCTGTATTCCTTGGAATCTTGGATGGTCTTCATAAGTCTACAGGTTTTTACTGGATTATAATATGAAGGATCCTTAGAAAACTATGGACCCAGTATTCTTACTGAAACTCACGTACAGTTATGATTAATGAAACTGGAATTAAGACTTTTCATTGTTTTATTTGTGGGGATGTATGATAACAGCGGGTGTATTCTGAAAACGATTTAAAGCTAAAATGTATTGTATCTACGACATATCTACATCAATAAAATATTACACTGTACTTAAGGAATAGCGATTTGCTAAAATATATTTTAGTGACGTAGATATGACGTAGATAAAATAAATTTTAACTTCAGAATACACCCCCTGATCTATCTGCATACATTTAATTTGATGATAACTTGCGTTTTAATTGTTTATAAATGCTTGATGAGCATTTTATTTATGATCATGGTTTTATGTCTAAAACTGTTTATTTGCTTTGTCTATTTCTTTCAGGACTATTACAAGCTATTAGATAGTGCAGATGAGAAAGTCCAAATAGCAAATCAAGTATATGACACAGTGAGTATATAAAGTTGATATACATATTCTTAATGCTTAGTTATTGAAAATAACATTCATGATAAATAATTGTTCTTTTATTATATGTAAAAACTGGTATGTTGCTGAATATGAACTAAACTTCTTGAATAATTGCTCACTTCTTTCAGGGTAGGAAATATACGGGGGCTGAGGGCAATTTTGCCCCCTAATTTTCAAAATCAGCCCCTGAAATCAGTAGGTAGCCCTGAAAATTACCATAGGGTATTACATGTATGTTGAATTTTAGATTAAAAATTAAACATTATTTCCTGCATTGACTTCTTTAAGTCAATCATTAATTTTACTAGAGATGTAAAACATAATGAAAATAGATTTATCAACAATAAGTCATTGTAAAATATCAGAACAATCAATGCATTTTCTTGACATACAGTAATATTATTGATAATTTGTTTGAACATCTTCTTATATCCCAGAGGCATACAATTTTGTTTTTGTTTTTTGCACAGGTTGAAAGATATTTACGAAAGTTAGACCAAGAAGTTAGCAGGTTCAAAATGGAACTAGAAGCAGATCATGCAGGCATAACAGAAATCTTGGAAAGAAGTAAGTGACAAATAAGTGGCTAGTATGCTGCCCAGGGAGTTGAGATGGTGCACAAGATAATTGTGCATGTGTGAACTCTACCTGCTGACCAAAGATAATAATAATTATAGAGTGCTGTAGTAATGGAACCTATCATTTATAATGAAAACAGCTGAGATTTTAATAGAGAGAGTCAAAGGAAAGAAGAGATAACCTTTCGATGCTACAATATTATAAAATATGCTAGCAGAACCGAGCCGGGAGTGTTTTATTCTGAGACAATTGCAATACTTCACATATTCAGTTTTAACAGTCCGCTTCTGATGTATGACTGTGATAGCAGAACATTGCCGTCCATACAAAAAATGGATGATTCTTCTTAAATAGTAAGTGTTTAATTTGAAATTTTGTGTAATTGACTTGGAAGCCAACTATCATTCTTTATCATTTGTATAATTATTTGTATCATGTTATTATGTTGAAAATAAATGAATCCTATCAAATCAAATGAGATCAGGCTAGTTTATGATATATGTCTGATATACCACACAATGCAAGCCAATATTACATCAGATTTGACAAGGAATACACATTAAGGAATATGAACATTTTCCTTATTATTTTACCCTCGTAAATTAACCCCTTGACTACAAGAACCAGGTGGGTTGTGTACAAAGTCTATGGAGATTTCAGAATATCTCGAAGGGAATGGGTTTAATAAGCATGTGTATCTTTCAGACTTTGGGGTTCATGTGAACTTGAATCTTTTTTTTTGCCTTATGAATAGAAAATGTTATTACTTTCATTGCTTTTAAATATTTCAGTTTATCAGTGTATTTTGCCTCATAAAAATTGAAACAGTTTTAAGAAAGTGGTTTTAAGAAAGTGGACGAGCGCCGTCATAGGGTTTTCTATAGCTCAGTCGGTAAGAGCACCGGTCTAGCAATCCGGAGGTCTCGGGTTCGAATCCCATTGTAATCCCATTTTTCTTTGCTCTTTTTCCATCACATTAAGAAAGTGGTTATTAACTATCGAACTTTTTTTTCCATTTGTCTTACAGGATCGTTAGAATCAGACGGGTCACAGAAGATGCAATCAGGGAAAGCAAAGTCAGACAGTAAGAGCTTACAAATTATTTCTTGTCATTATAGTCCTGTCAAATTTGTAACATTTTTTCAGCCTAAGCAACTTTTATTTCAAACGGTTATATATGTACGGTTATACATCAGTCAGACATTTGTCACAGATATCCATGGCATTAATGTGCAAAATCAGATTGCCTTTTAAAATGCAGGATTAAAAACATTTTGAGAAAAAGTCCTTGTCATCAAATATGAAGCAAGGACACAAAATCCAAAATGTTTTGTTGATGCTGAGAGGAAGCGCATTCTGTCAAGAATCAAAAAGTCAAACTTGTAAATGCGAGCAAATTTGAACAATAGTGACCTGCTCTCGGTAAAAAATATATTAGAGTCGTGTCAACTGAACTGAAAACAATTCTTTCTCACTTTAAAATATTCCTTGTTTATTTTACATTTCTCAATGTAGAGAGGAAACACACTCTAAACAATTATGTAGGCAAACGGGTGAATGCAGACGAGCTTCTTTCAACATTAGCGGGATATCTTTTGTAACAAATTATTTAGTTAACTAAAAAAGCTTTCAAATGTACCTTATCTTTTTTTAATTTTTCAATGTAGAAAGGAAACACTCTAGAAAATCATGTTGACAAAACCGGTAATGCTGACAAGCTTCTTTTTCTAACAATAGTGACCTACACTTAAATGTATATTTATTTAGTTTTAAAAAAACCTTTCAAATAGACGTTGTTTATTTTATATTTGTTCAATGCAGAGAGGAAACACACGCTAGAAAATCATACAGACAAACGGGTAAATGCCGACAAGCTCCTTTCGACGATAGCGACAAACGCAGCGCAGGAGGTTGCACCGCCCAGAGGGGGCAGTCTAGGCGGCAACAGTAACTCGGTGGTGAACTCGCGGGAAAGTTCCAGCGGGAGTAGCTCATCATCCTTACCGTACAGCCTTGACAATGTCGGTTCCAGCAGTGCGATAGCAATGGCGGCGGCCCAGGCTGTCTCAAATACGTTACAAGTGAGTTTCCACCAAGATCTTACATTAAGTTTTATAGTGATGTTTAAATGTCCTGTTGCAAGAACACACTTTTGACCCTAGGTTATATATCATTTGAAAACGGCTTTTCCTTCTTCCTATCTCTTGCATTTAGAATGTGACAAAGCCACCTCCATACACTTTACAATTCATTATTAATTATTCACAAACAAATTACATTTGCAATATTTATGAAATCACCCAAAGACTATAAATCAAACTTACATACAAATTATCAAAATATTACAGAATGTCATTATGTTATTTATGATAGAAAAAATATAATTCTTCAAAACTAATGTGTTTTGCATGATTTCTAGATGCAACAGGGTAGAAGAATTACCAGCATGAAAGCCAGCTATGAAGCTATCAAGTCTGGGGGCTACTCTGAGCTGGGGACACTGGGTCAAAAGAAATTTAAAAAGGAGAGAAATAATGTACACAATTATAGTTCTTTACAAATACGTGTGTTTTTAATAATTTCTAGATGCAACAGGGTAGAAGAACAGCCAGCATGAAAGCCAGCTATGAAGCCATCAAGTCTGGGGGCTACTCTGGGCTGGGGACACTGTCTTCACGAGACTTCACGTATGGTGCCAACGCGTCAACATCAGAGGGCGCTCCTTCATCTAGCAATAAATCCAGCAGTCGGCATAAAAACAAGAAGTGAGTAAATTAGTGCTAATTATTTAACTCATGAAATTCTTGAATTGCTAACTTATAGTCATAATACAGTGGAACGTTGTAATAAAGAGCTCTGCTATAACAAAACCCTCCTGTAACAAGGTATATGTATTCTTTCTTATTTTTTGACCTGGGTCCCGTTGCAGAAAGAGATATAATCGATAGTAAGTTACGATTGATCGTAAGTCAGAAAATTTACGCATTTCAACCAATCAGATTTGCGCATCTAGAACACGTGATCTGACTTACGATTAATTGTGACTTACAATCGATAGTATCTCTTTCTGCAACGGGGCCCTGATGTTACAAGGTACTTTTCATGGTCCTAAAGAAGGTCCTCGTTGTAAAAAGGTTTCACTGCGTCGTTATATCTTTACCAGCTATCTCTAGTTTGTGGGTATCTGTTTATTAATTTCCCCAAATTGGTGGATGCTCTTTCAGCAATAGCTGCAAATAAATTGGCATGTTTTATCTGACCCTAATAATTGATTTTTTTTTGGTTGCCATGCGGGCAAGTACAATTTGGCATTGGTTTCATTTTTGTGGCTCCAAGCCAATTTTTATTGGCCTTGATCCAGCGGGCAAGTACTAATTTTGAGCATTGTAATATTTCTTAACATCTGTGTTGATGGTTTATTCATAAATTTGTATCTTTACATTATCAATGTTTTGCCATTTTTGTTTTGATTATGTATTTGTTTATGTTTTAAACATATAGGAAACTGACTAGAAATATTTTAAATGATTGAAAATGAGCAAAGAAAAATAGGCTTCGCCGGCAATGAAAAGTTTCATGGGAACGTCCCCCATTCAAGGGTCTTTGTGGCTCAATGGTTGAGCACCGGTCTAGCATCTGGAGGTCTCGGGTTTGATTCCCGGTGAAGCCTATTATTCTTTGCTCATTTTCAATCAATTGTTTATGTTTTACTCAGACATAAAAGCTCTTCGAGTTCGTCAAGTCAGCAGTTGCAGCAGAAGCTGCAGCAACAAAAACCACCGGGTGTTGATCTGATGATGCTGATAGACCCGATCACAGAACAGCCCCTGGACAAGACGTCGCAGAGCAGCTTCAAGTGGACGTCTGTGCTGATGTTTTATTTTTATCTTTCTTTTCAGTACATTGATTTATGTTTTCCCACTTTTAGAAATTATGTACTTTTTATATGTTACTTAGACATAAAAGCTCATCAAGTTCGTCAAGTCAGCAGCTGCAGCAGCAGATGCAGCAACAACAACAACAACCACCGGGTGTTGATCTGATGATGCTGATAGACCCGATCACAGAACAGCCCCTGGACGAGACGTCACAGAGCAGCTTCGAGTGGACGTCTGTGTTGATTTTTTCCCACTTTTTAGAAATGATGTATTTTTTATATGTTACGCAGACATAAAAGCTCATCAAGTTCGTCAAGTCAGCAGCTGCAGCAGCAGATGCAGCAGCAGATGCAGCAACAACAACAACAACCACCGGGTGGTGATCTGATGATGCTGATAGACCCGTTGACAGAGCAGCCCATAGACGACACGTCACAGAGCAGCTACGAGTGGACGTACGACCCCAACGAGCCTCGATACTGTGTGTGTAACCAAGTGTCTTACGGGGAGATGGTCGGTTGCGACAATGCCAAGGTAAGATCCAAGCGTGTCCATACTTATTTGGGAGTGTCCTGGCCACTTTCATTGATAACCATATATTATTTACCCCTAGTGTCCAATCAGGTGGTTCCATTACGGTTTGTGGGGATAACAAACCCCTAGATTGTATTGGTGTATAAGTGGACATATAATTCTCTATTTTAAAGATTTTGTCCAAAGCTTATATTTCCAATTTCCTTGATAACCATACATTGTCTGCCGTTATTATGCCTCCGCAACGAAGTAGCCGGAGGCATTATGTTTTCGGGTTGTCCGTCCGTCCGTACGTACGTCCCGTTCTCGTGATCGCGTTATCTCAAGAACCAATTGACGGATTCTCACTAAACATGGTTCATGTATGTATCTTGGGATGCCAATGATCTGATTAGATTTTGAGGTCAAAGGTCACAGGGCTCATTATATATGCAAAAATAGCTAGTGATCACGTTATCTCAAGAACCGATTGACGAATTCTCACCAAACTTGGTTCATGTATGTATCTTGGGGTGCCAATGATCTGATTAGATTTTGGGGTCATGAGGTCAAAGGTCAAGGTCACAAGACTTAATATATGTGTAATAATGGATCGTTCTCACGAACCGGTTGATGGATTAATTTCAAACTTGGTATGAGTGTACATATCGGGGTGGCAATGATCCGAGTAGATTTGGGGGTCATGAGGTCAAAGGTCAAGGTAACAGGACTCAATATATATGCAAAAATGGCTTGTAATGGCAAAATTTCAAGAACTGATATCAGACTTGGTACCTGAATGTATCATAAAGAATCAATGTAGCCATAAAATGTTGGGGTAATGAGGTTGAGGTCAAGGTCAAGGACTCATTATTCATGCAAAAAAGCTTGTAATGGCAAACTCTCAAGAACTTAATGTCAGATTTCAATCAAACTTGATACCTGAATGTTTCTTAGGAAGCCAATGTAGCCATCAAAGTTTGGGGTCATATGGTCAAGGTCACAGGACTCAAAATATATGAAAAATAATATTTAAAAATTAATTCAGTGCATGTTAATTTGGGCTTGATATTAAAATCTCGTCATAGCGGAGGCATAATTTTCGACTGCGCGCAGTCGAATATCCATCTAGTTTTAATTTCCTCTTCCCAGTGTCCAATTGAGTGATCCCTTTCCAGTGACACTTTGTCATTTTTTCGGCACATGTCTACAGAGTTACTAGATCCCTTTAAAGCTCACAAGAATTATACTGTTATTTCATTGAATAAAGTCATCTGATATGAGAAACCTTGCAATTTTCCTCGATAATTATCATAAATTTTCTCCCGTTATTTTCATTTCCTCTTCCCCCCCAGTGTCCGATCGAGTGGTTCCACTACGCCTGCGTGGGGATCACCAACCCCCCGAAGGGCAAGTGGTACTGTCCGCAGTGCGCATCGGCCATGAAGCGTCGCGAGAAGAAGGAGCCGCCGTCCGTCCACAAGACCAAATGACTAAAAAAGAAGAAGAAGAAGAAGGAATCTCACTGACCGGTAGCTTAACCCTGTCCGTACCTTGGGTCAAGTTTTTTGAGTATGTAATAACCTCACTGACATTGACATTAATTTTTTAATAACTTGGTACTTCGACGGTTAACTATCCAGCAGCATGGACTCATCCCTGGTGTAGATTGTTATGTAATACCTATTGCTCAATGGGGGATGAATGAATAGATAGATCATCTCCCCTTGAGCAATAGGTATCACTTACAGATCTACGCCAGTGTTTCCCATGCGAGCTACTGGTCAGGTGTGGGGGGGAAAGAAGAGATTAAAAAAGGGGAGAGTAACAAACTGAGCCACTGATGGCAAAGATGTATTTCTTGTATCGGCATTTCAGTCGCACCTTTCTTTTTTTTACCCCTTGTTTCCCCGATCCCACAATAGTTTAGTTATTTTGGTTATCCCATGTAGCAGTCTTGTTTCCCACCCACTGTAGTATGTTCATTCTTTCCAAACAATTATTCTACTGTCACAAATACAGACTTATCCCTAAAGGTTATTTTATATTGCATATTGTAATTTCCCTCATGAACACTTGGTAATGCATTTGTTGTCCATTATGAAACAAATTGGTTAACTTTTGTTTACCTACATCACTATAAATATACAGCTATTTAAATTTGGTACATATGTAAACTTGTTCATCCTTGGATACATATGCCATACTCTTAACCCCTAACCCCATTACAACATGCATGCATGCATGCATGCATGCATGCAAATCTACCCTGCTTTATTAGTTCCAAATACCTGGGGGTTTTTTTACCACCTTTACCCCCCCCCCCCCCCCCCCCCCTCCCCCCTGGACAACTTAGGGTTAGTCGGTCCTTACATATTTACTTACATAACAGATTGGTCCTTAAAGTTTCACATTGAAATTTTGAAATGTAGGCATCTGTTGCAAACATGTAGCTAAATACCATGGAAAAACTTTATGGCTATACCGATTTCCAATATTCAAAATTGTACACATAAATTTCACCTAAAGTTCCTCTGTTATCTGGGGATGTACCACAGTCGGGAAGTATGATCTTTGTATAACATTATCCGTAACATACTGTATGATCATTATTTCAGGCCTTTCATCAAAGTTTCATTCATGTATTCATAAACCTAAATCTGTCAGAAAAAAGAAAAATCTTCTGTTCTGATGAGATGGAATGAAATCAATTCCATTCCCTAAACACTGCTACATGGAAGTCTTAATAGCAAACTTAGAGATTTCTTTTTCCTCTTCTTCAATATCGGTTTTTGTTTTTGACTTGTAATAATTTCCCCTACTTGCAATGCAGTGTTTGATATTATATGAGTGGCATTTTCTTTTTTTCAGACCATCCAATTCTTGCAATTGTTTGTTTATCTATTTGAAATAGGGTGACCAAACTCCTGCATGCAAATGCTCTATCAGTAGGCCATGCACTTTTTGAATAACAATTTAAACATTACCTGAGAAATGAGAATTAAAGCATGAAACCAATGCTAGAAATTAACCTTTTTTTGCCTTGTTGCACACTCGGGCAAGTAAAATCAAGATATTTCCAAATTTAGTAACTCAAATTCTGAATCCGATGGCACCAAAGAATGAAAAACATTCAAAATGATGTTATATATATGCGTTGCCCATTTTGGCCTGTGAAATTTAGCATCAATCAAATTTGGTGCACCAAAACTTATTTTTAGTGGCCCCGGGCCAGCAGACCTGTGCTAATTTCGAGCATTGGTGTAACCCATATTTTTGTTTTATTTATCAACTGAAAATTGTTTTCATTGAATTTATATTGAGTTTACTATCTGTTCAAGTCCTGTCAATTTTAGAAGGTGCAAAATCTTGGATTTAGCCTTCATTCCATGGATGGCAATGTCTGCATATTTTGTGGTCTTGTTTGAAATAATTTCTTATTTCTTATAAAATTTATAATTTAAAATTTAATTTATAATTTTGAATTACTTTTCAACGCAGCATCATGTCCGAAAATGTATAATTCCAACAATTTCGACTTTTAACACAATGCTAGAATTTTTGTTGCATATTGTGCACACTGCATTGCAAGTAGGATTAATTGTTACCAAGGTTTGTGTGTTTGATTTGTGTTTGTTTGTTTTTTATTATTTTATATTAGCATTAGATAATGGATTTGTCTGCAGCTTCTATGATTATGTTTGATTTGATTTACTACCCACAATAGAGTGGCGAGGTGTAACGTCATAAAAACACTATTTTTAGAATTTCCAAATTTGAACTTCATTTTCCGAAAGAGCATAACAAATTATGTCTAAATGTTGAAAATCAATTGAATATGTTAAGTATTGGCTGAGATATGATGACACACGCGGTACCCCGGGGTACCGTTGTGTAGCGCCATCTTGTGTCCACTCGAAGCACAACCGTATTGTGTTGTGTATGCAGTGCAACGCGCGATTGTATGCACGCTATACTCTGGTACAGCCCTAAAAAATAAATAAATAATTAAACAAAATGGCGGATATTCGTTTGGTACCCCAGGGTACCATTTATGTCATCATATGCCCATCCGAATGAATTTTTTGTCAATAGGAAATCAGTGTTATAGTGCTCTGGTTCGTAACTTTATGAACCAGAGCAAAATAACACTGATTTCCTATGAAAGAAAAATTCATTCGGATGGGCATATCTCGGCCAATATTTAACATTTTCGATTGATTTTCAACATTTGGACATTATTTATTATGCTCTTTCGGAAAATGAAGTACAAATTGAGAAATAAAAAAAATAAAAAAATGTGTATGATGTCACAGCTTCGGTACTCTATTAGGTATATGTTGTTTTTTTTCTTCAGTTTGATATTATATACACAGATGGTGTGATTTGAGTTCAATTTCTCATTACTATCTTGAATAAATAGATTTTTGTAAATTTTTAACTATGAAATAATGTAAAGCATGAATAATTTGAACATTGGATCTATATTGAGATCTTGTTATTATTATTCTATCTGTAGTGTGTATCTGTTATGCACTAGAGCAAATGGGCAAGAATTAAGATGTATCCCCCCCCCCCCCCCCCGACCCATGAAATTGGGAAATCAAATTGGAACTACATTCAATGTATTACAAAAAATGTGAATGTGAATTTTTGCTTTCGTAAAGCAGTCATATTTTGTGCCAGAAAGTTTCACATCTGATTTCTCCCATTTTCTGATGATAGGGATCTAGTAAGATTGTCAAAATCGACATTTGTTTAGAACTCTAGCTGTTCTTTAAAACATACCTTGTTGTTTTTGTATTACCAATAGGAGCATGGAACCGTTTCGGTTGTTACAAATTTCTCTTCCGTTCTAAAGAGATTTATGATGGAAATGTTAGTATTTGAAAGTCTCCCTGTGATAATTTCAACTGTGCACAAAGATCAGGTAATAAGTTAGCAAATAGCACCATGTATTTTTGCTCATTGCTCGGTCATATGTGACATTCGTTTAACATGGAATTTCACACATCACGCAATGGGCATATCATATGACAGAAATACGAAACCCTTTGTATATCACCGTCATGTTTTCAGGGTTGTTAGTTTGTCTGTCTACGTATGTCTGACAGTTTAACATCAAACTTGCTAATTGATGAGGAGCTAATGAAATGATTAGTTATTGGGGGTCAAAAGTCATGGACCGGTATTCTACTAAATCTATCAACTTCGGCTAGATTAAAAAGACAGAAATTACTGGTAAACTGTTTGACACCTATAGAATTTTACTTGACCATTGATGGTTGTCATGCACCACTGCTGATTGGTGCTCCTCATTAGTGGTGTGGCAAGATCGGTAGAGCACGCGCTTTCTGATCTTGAGATCCCGAGTTCGAACCCTGCCCACTCCGTTTGTCCTTTAGCAAGACAATTAATCCACATTGCTGCTCTCTACCCAGGTGTATAAATGGGGACCCGGTAGGAGTGGGACGTGTATGCAATTGTGCTTGTATACCGTTGAGTGCGGCCTGTGCTGCCAGAATGCATTGCTCCCAAGGGAGCAGAAAGTGCACGTCATGTGCGGATTGATTGTGAGTGTGTGTCCGATCACCGGGGTAATAATAATGTAAAGCGCTTAGAGATGATTATCAATCATATTGGGCGCTATATAAATCGCAAATATTATTATTATTATTAGTCATCCAGACAAAGGGCCGCTTGACTTTCCAATGAAATGGTTTAATAAGTCGCCAGTATTCCATTTAATCCTTGGATCAAAAGGACATATTATTACTGGTTTATTACTTGTTTAACTAATTTATTGGAAACTCGAGCAGGCCTTTGTCTGGATGCCTATAAATGAGAAGAAACAATCAGCAGTGGTGCATGACAACCATCAATGGGCTTCCACAGGTATGACACAGTTCAACTGGTTACTGGTAATTTCTGTCTTTTTAGTCTAGTATTAGATAAATTTAGTAGAATACGGGCCACAGGGTTTCAGTATACAGTCAAATATGTGTATAGTGCCCGCCAAATGGAAAAAAGAAATGTGCTCACTGTAGACAACTTGTGTTTTTCTTTTTGGAATTCACACCTTTAGAATTTTGTAAATTTGCTTCTCGATAAATGTTTTTGAATATTGAATAGCATGTATTCCTTTAAAGTTAATGACTTATTATGATTTTGTTTAAAATCAGATGGGTGATTTCATTGATGCTACTACTGCTGCCAAATGAACGATTTACAAGAATATTATCCATTTTGTAATGGTAGGTTTTCATAACCTTACATACACTAATGTGCACTATAAGACTATTTGACTGTTAATATCACCTAATTTGAAGAATTAGATAATGCTCACGACAAAAATATTATTTAATTTGTTTTTTTGTCATAGATGAAATACTAGTATGAATTGATTTTGACAATACAGTGAAACCATATTATAATTAGGTCCTTGGCGCCATGGAAAGTACCTTTGTTATATCAGGTTTTTTTGTTATATCAAATTAAAAACACAAAATGATATAAAGAGCTGGGACCAGCAAAATCACCTCGTTATAAGAGGGTTTGGTTAAATATCCAAGCTTTTTATATCAAAGTTCCACTGTAAGTTTACACTGTACTCAATTAGACAGGTAATTAATGCTTGCTAGCAGATTGATCTCTTAGCTTTGATGGAATTTGTATATTAGCAAATTCAACACTATTACAGATGCTTCCGTGGAAATATTTACTTTTATTATTATGTTATTCCGTTTGTTTTTGTATTTGCCTCCTGTTTTATGAACTTGTACATTTCAATTATAATCTAGGTGAATGATGATATAAATACCCAATTAATTCATGTACATGTATAAATATTTATTTTTGTGTCGATAAAAGATTTGATCCAAAGCAGAAATATGCTTCAGTACTGCAAGAATACAGGTCAAATGAAGAACTGTACAAACAAGAATATTTGATGTTCATTTTCCTTATTTTATGTGTATGTTTGTGTGCGTGTGTGTGTATGTGTGGGGGTATGTCTGTATGTGTGTTCATGTATAGTCATAAAAGCAAGGACCGATAACAACAAATTCCAGAGACCTTAGAAGAAAGTATAATGGTCCTTGAATATCAATGAGCTTGTGTGATATTTTGTCGGGCATTCATGGATGAATATTCAGAGGCACAATAGTTGTCCAAGATATGGGCATGTAAAATTGTGTGTATGTGTGTGTGTGTGTGTGTGGTGGGGGGGGGGGGGGGGGGGGGGGGTACGGAGGTGATATAATTATAGCTTCATGACTTCTGGCTGCCATAGCCTGTGGGCAATTCAAAGCAAACATGGGCAAAATGTCGGCCTTGCCACAAAATAAGCCTTTCAAGTTGGCATGTATATGTTTAATTTTTTTGTTTTCTCCTTAAAATGCTTTGCAGTAGCCAATAGACCGCTTCTGTAATGTATGCAAATAATATGCGTATGACGTCCCCGTTGGCAAGGTTAACAATAGTAACTAGGTCCGGCAAGCTCCGCCGGCAAACTTAGCTTGCCGGACCTAGTTACTATTGTTAAGCTTGCCAACGGGGAGTCTTACGTCATACGCATATTATTTGCATACATGACAGAAGCGGTCTATTCAAAGCAAACATGGGCAAAATGTCACACCGCCTTACCACAAAATAAGCCTTTCAAGTTGGCATGTATATATATATGTTTCAATTTGCTTGCAGTAGCCAATTGAATAATATTGGCAGGAATTTGGAAACATTGTGACGCTTTGCTTAGAATTTGTCCTGTGGGTCATATATGCAATATTAGACCGTAAAACCAGTCTCTATATTCTGCTGGTTGTATGGGATGGTAGATATTTTAAAGGAAACCCCATAGGCCTACAGTTTTGTTTTTTTCTGACTAATGCAAGATAGTCCTCGTTTGATTTTCTTATATGCATGGAGACAGTGGCATAGCTATATAGGGGGGGGGGGGGGGGGGTGGGCAGGGGGTCACAAGCCCCCCAAACAATTCGTCCAAAACAAAAACAATATACTTAAGGGGACAGTCTGTGTAAAAACAAAGAAATACGTAAGGTACGTAGCCCACGCTACGCCCTTCACTGTCCTATTATATCCCTAAAATTAAAAAGCCATTTGAACTATTATGTGGGTGTCATTTCAGGTCTGTAACCAGGATATTTCAATGGCCGTTGCATAATTCACGGGACAGAGACCGATGGTGGCCAAGATCGAGACCACTGGTTGTGTTGTAAGCATGCAGGGGAGGGGGAGAGGGGCTACATCATGGACTATATATTGAAATATGCATGTATCATTATCCTATATAAAACAGATAATAAGTTGACAGTTGTGTTATTGCAATTCAGCTTTTTTGCTATAATTCCATTGACAAGTAATTTATTTTGTCTAAATGTTTTTCACATGATGTCATTCTTTTTGAAGTCATATGACGCGTGAAAAGGGATGAATCATAAAGATTATTTCTTCACAATAGTACACGTGTAATAACGCGTATTAGCACATGAGCGGTAATTGGCGGATCTACCGGCCGTATATGACTTACTAGCTATCCAACCGCATACCGGATACCATACCGACTACGACACGTCTGCTGTTTTTGTAAGTAATTATTGTAAAGACTATTAACTACTTTTGGCTTTCTATTTCAACCGAATTTTATTGTAAAACTATGAATTGTATCGTGTTTTAAGTTTTGAGTCAATAATATACTATTTATCTTAGTAAATAATTTAAGAATGATGAGTTTTAAGAGATTTTCGACACTACATGCTGAGCCAGTGCGCCAGCGGAGCCACGACGGGTTATTCACCCGGCGCTGGACCGGCCACAGACGCGCGATGCATGGGCTTGGGCTTGGCTAGGGGCGAGGCTCCATTTCTTCCGTGTTGCCAACCACAATTCTTAGAAGAAGTAACGAAGTTTTATAGTGTTTTATATATATTTAGTTAACTACACATTAGCACTGCTTTTTTAAACCGTCACCCCACGTACAATTGTTGTTTGCTTTTGTTATGAAAAATTGTGTAACATGTGTGATTCAGTGTGATCAGTAACCTAACCAGGCGCCGTACGTAGTACGGCGCCTGGCATACTGAGGTGTGTATACCGTGATGGTAACACTTGATAGGCTTTAACGGCAAACACACTTATAAAAAAAAAATATATATCATACTTTAAATAACATATCTCGGTTCATACTTACGAATTATGTTATGCATGGACATCAATGATCCAAATTGCAAAACGTCTGATGCTCCATTCGTTTGATTTATCCTGAAATTTACTATAAAACTGGCAAGATTACAGAAGTGACGAAAATGGTATCCGAATTTGTTCGCTGCAAGCAATATCAGGTGATCAAAAACTTGTCGGCAATGCACCCCGGCCCCTAGCCTGTACCCGATCAACCGATCGCCCCGCGCATGCGCTATGCATTGCCGACGAGTTTTCGGTCACCTGACATTGCATGCAGCGAACAAAGACGAAGGAAATAATAGTCATCATCATCATCATCATCAATTTGAGCTAAGTTATCATTCTTTTGCAACAATTTAAATAGCAAGCAAGGTAGGTTGAATGTTTAATTAATGTCTAGAACTAAAAAAAATAAAATAATAATAGATGGAAAGTTCTTGAAACCACCCGTCGGCAAATTTCCTACAAATTTTTTAACGTTTCGTCTTCACAGCGCCGTCCTACGGACGGCGCTGATCACAGTTATGTGATCAGTAACTCGAGTGAACGCTAGCGTTCAAGGTCGGGCTGATAGTGCCCCCGAATTTATGATCTAATGTGCACAATAAGTGTGCTTAAAGTTATACATATGATACGGTACTTACCACCGATTAGATGATACATATGTGATGCAACTATGGGGTTGCATCAGAATGATGATTTTTCGCTCCATTCCGCATCAAAATGAGTGATTTATGCACCTCCTCGACTTCTATCTGTGTTGTATCGCGACTTCTGAACGATCGATGATCGCGCGAACGGTCTCCATTCAAGTACCGCGCCCGCCGAATAGACGGCAGATCTGACTCGCGCGTTTAGTGGTCGTACGGTAATCGATCGTTCAGAAGTCGCGATACAACACAGATAGAAGTCGAAAAATCATCATTCTGATCCACCTCATAGTTGCATCACATATGTATCATCTAATCGGTGGTAAGTACCGTATCATATGTATAATTTTAAGCACACTTATTGTGCACATTGCATATTTAGATCATAAATTCGGGTGCACTATCACTACAGCCCGACCTTGAACGCTAGCGCTCCGCGCTAGCGTTCACTTGAGTTATGTGATCAGGTGATTGTGATTGAATTCGACATTCTCTTCGTCCTTCAAAGACGTGCCCACAACTTGGTGATGCATGACTAAAAGAACTATTGCTGTTACGTTAGGTAAAGAAAAAATCCCGGTTCGTTATCGGATCGGTAGAATTCAAAAGCGCTAACGAGATTCTCGGATCGGATCGGATCTCAGAAAAAAATAATATTGCAATTTGCTCTGAAAAAATGCAGCGTTGACGTTGTAGACTTATCTTTCTTGTTTTATATGCCAATAATATTAACAATATTGACTCCTTGAGGTATGTATCAATCTTTACGAGATGCCATAGATGCCATTTGTCTGGATTTCTATTGTATCCCCATACAATAGAAATCCAGACAAATGGCATCTATGGCATCTCGTAAAGATTAGCAGGTCTATTTAACTGTGGTAAGCCAGGGTGTGAATAGGCTCTAATCTCATGACTTTGAATAGGCTTTTTTCATACATAATACACCCCTATAGAATTCTTGGACATGGGTGTAGGTCTAAAATAATTCAATTTTACATGAAATTGGCAAACTTAAAACAAGGATGTAGAAAAAACAAGAAATAATATATCTCCAATTCTTTCATATGTTGTAGAAATTATATCAAGACAACATTTAAGCCAACAAAATTCTCAAAATTATTTGATCCACGAGGTAAAACGGAAGGTCAAAGACTAAGGTCCAAGGTTATCGTATCCAAACTCGCTCATGCATGAAAACAAATGTCATAAATGGATTGCATATAACATCCTCAGTCCAATGACACCATCACAACATAAATTGACCCAACGGTTAACAGACAATTGCCATTTGAAAAATGGTGCCAACGCCCATTTCTTACAAAACTCCCCCATAAGAATCGACCATAGCGCCAAAACCGTTGGGCGGATTGGGCTAAAACTTAAATAGTTGCGCTTTTAAAGGTTGAAATATCATACATACCAAATATCAGCAAATTTGAAGGGGGTGCGATGAAAATTTTCACTTTTTTTTGGTGATTTGACATGGAATGTAAACACGCGTGTGAGCCACTGCCCTCAAAAAGCGGCTATCAACCCCATTATGGTAGTCTACTTACATGATAACATGGCATCTGAAAGCCGAACAGAATAAAAAATGACCCAAAATAATGACAAAACTGCTGAATTATTGATAAATTTCCAAAGAACATTCGTGGTTAACTGAAGCCGGACGGCTAATATCGAAGGTTGAAGTTAGCAGCAAGTTTTCGGGCTGCTGTGTCACGCATATCGTGCAGGTTACGGTTCTTTTTTCTTACGCGAGATTCGTCCTCAACAATCTTGGTTCTTACGCCGGATTCATCTGCGATACGTTACAGTCGTTTTTTATCGATATTTTGCGTAATTGTTTTCATCGTTTTGGGGCTCATTTTTGTTTCCGCCCAGCTATCAAACGCCATGAAATCATGTAAGTAGAATATCAAAACATCTTAAAATGGTGCAAATGACCAAAATACGTATTTAGAACCACCTTTTGAATGCACTGGCTTATCAGCTGGATCATACTAAGGCTGAGTCGGTTCGGTCGATCACACCGGTTACCGACCGTTTCAATCGGGACCCGGTTTCGTTATATCGGTAACGGTGCCCCGAAAAAAAAAGAAAAAAAAAATGTTAAAAAAGAAATTAAGATTATCACTTAATGTAGCGGAATTCAAGTAAAAACGGGGCAATTGATATCATTTACTTTAAAGAGTGGTTATTTTTGAGAAATTCTTGGTTCGTTACTTCGTTTGACAGTCAGAAATTGAACAGGAAGCGGAAAATTGCTAGTCATTTGAACGATATTATTGGCGGATGTGCACACAATGTTAGTCTGATACTCCAGGGGAGTTGTCTGATGGATCTTCGTACGTCTTCGTATGATCCAGCTGATGAGCCAGTGCATTCAAAAGTGGCTCAAAATACGTATTTTGGTCATTTGCAACATTTTTAAATGTTTTGATATTCTACTTACAGGATTTCATGGTGTTTGATAGCTGAACAGAAACAAAAATGAGCCCCAAAACAATGAAAACAATTACGCAAAATCGATAAAAAACGGCTACATAATACGTATGGCGGATGAATTAACATAGCTCCGTCGCAGAAGGATCTCGCGTAATAAAAAAGACCCGTAACCTGCACGCAAAGTATACGAGCGATATGCATGAAACAGCGGCTCGAAAACTTGCTGCTAGCTAGTGTAATACACGGAAATGTATTAACTAATCAAAAGTGAGTGGGTAGAACGGGCTAACTGGTAAAATAATAGAGTCAAAACAGCAAGCAGCAAATCAAACATACAGGAATCAAACAGGAACATAGGGTAGAACTGAGGAGAACATAAACGATGTGTTGAGGCGATCAAGTCTGGTAATGCACTGCTTTATTCAGGCCAACATTGGCAAATATATACACAAATAACAAAAGGATGTAAGATGCAATTAACTAAAAGACAACATACCTATAACTAAAATGGATCAACCTTATTATTTAAAAGAACCAATAAGAGATGGGGTGGAGTTGGAATGTGATGATCAGTGATGATGGTATGGAAAGATGACCAGATACAATAGAGAAGACATGTGTGGAATCCACACATGTAGAGAAAGTAAAGAGTCTAGACAGAGTCAAGTGGTCAGAATACCAGAAGGAAACAATAGAATAGAAATAGCAGCCAGACATGAATGGGAGGAATGGGAGAAATGGGGATGAGCATAATAGAACAGAACTTGAACTAAATACCAATAGCAAGAGAACAAAGATAAATAACCAAGGGTAACCAATGACAAAATAAAGACCCTACATAAGCTTTACCCTTCCAAAAATTGTCCTCAATTTTAAAAGGAGGAAAACATAAATAAATTACATGCGAAACCAGTGTTATATTTTTTTATCATATTATATACTACAAGTCCTGCTCCCCGTAAAATCAAACCGAAATCGGACTGAAATTGTAAAGGGGGGAACAAAACGATCATAGCACATAGCATCAAAGCAATAAAAACAGAACTTAACTCATATGACCGTTTGAGGTAAACAGTGCAATAAAATATTGCAATTTATAAATTATGGGTTTATTAAAAAAAGTACAAAAATTAATTATTAAAGTACAAAAAAAAACATCGTGAAGAAATATGGTACATTATAAATTCTTTTCTTTAAATACCCAAAATTCTAAGGTGTAAAGTAGGAAATATCTATCGTCAAAATAAGAAAAATATCTGTTTTAAATTTCGACGGAATAAAAACTGAAATACAAAATCAGAAATGCCCTTATCTGAACTACAAATGAATCAACGATCTTGGCAAAAAAACACAAGCAAAATTATTTTCTCGCATCAAAACACATACAAATAGTAATAAAGTTATAGTACAAGCAAACTTTTCGAAATGTAAAGTTTAAGAATCAAGTATACTGAGTTTGTCGTCAAAAAGAAAATTTCAAGACTCGAGTTCAATGAGTTTGTCAAAAGGCAACAACAAAAAAACAAAACAAAAGATGAAAAGTTCACGATACAAGTTCAATAACAAGTTTGGTTGAGAAAAAAAAAGTCAAAAGTTACAATTGTTCTGGAATCCAGACCGGTATCTCTCTACCAGCGAGAAGAAGTCATCCTCGGCTGGAGGGGAGCGACGAGTAGACTGTTCATGTGGCGGAGAAGGGTGACGGTCCCTGGAGGGCGAGTGGTAGTGGTGGCTGTAGCCTCTGGGCGGCGACTGGAAATGATCGTGTCCCTGGGGGGAATAGGTGCGATGAATGGTTGGCGGCAAGTGCGGACGAGCGTCTGCTGGTGATGAACGCGGTCGCTGCCCTGGTGGTGATCGAGGACGATGTCCTGGCGACGAGTGCGAGCCATGATGCGGCGGTGGTGAGCGTGAGCGATGATCCGGCGGCGAGCGAGGTCGATGATGCGACGGCCGCGAGCGCGGTTGGGCCGGAGAGGGTGGCGAACACGGTCGATGTGGCGAAGGCGGCGAGCATGGACGTTGGTCCGTTGACGGCAAGCCTTGATGTTGGTCGGTCGGCTGCACACGTGGTTGAAGTGGAGGTTGAGTCGGCGGCGAGGTGTGAGAACGTCGCTGCCTGCCATGACGCTTGTTGGTGCGGCGGGCGATCTGGGGTTGAGGGTGTGGCAAACTGAGAATGTCCTTTGCGACGTCGGTTATCGCGCAGACGATGGTTTCTACTGCCTGTAGAGAGGATGCACAGGCAGGTGGATCGGCGGTCTGGCGATCGCGACGGGACTTGCAGCTGCAGCTCGCGAGAAAGTTGGCGTAATCGCGCTGCATAAAGGGCCAGAAGAAATGCTCGGCGATGGTGTCGACATTGCTGTCGTGGCTCAAAGTGTGGAAATGCCGGAGGACTACGGTGACCAGGCTGGCAGGGACGAGCAACTGGAGAACGTCACTCGTGCGATCAACGGCTTTCTTGCGACGGAAAAGGAGATCATTGTGGAGCTCAAACCGCGAAAGCTGCCACAGGTAACGGCGCATAGACGGACTGAAACAACAAATTTCGGTCGCGTCTGGCTGGATGTCACGCTCGATGATGGACTGCAGCATGCCGATGTCGCGGTCAGTGTGTTGGAGTTCGCGGACTTTCGCAGCCAGAGTGTGAAGGTTGCAGGGCTGCGGTTGGAGGTCAGCCTCTGCGGTGTGGGTGGAGCTGTTGACGCTGTAAACTCTCGGCAGGGGCTGGTGATGCAGTGACGACTGTAAGTTGTGGAACCGCTGCTGGAGGTCAGCCATGCGTTGAACCAGGTCGTAGAGAATGTCGTCGGTAGACGTGTAGATAGCTGGGCATGGCATATTGAAGGTGACGAAAACACTAACAAAGAAATTAAAGAGTTCCAAAATGGCGAATGGAGCTCTTGAAATTGAGGCACTACCAGACAAAGTTCAACATAAAGTTCTCACAAATAATTTGGAAATTGTAAACTGTAAAGGTGTATAACGAAAGTCAAAGTCCAATAACAGTGCAAAACAAATCCAAAATAATGTTCTACTTAATAATGTCCAAATGAAGATGATAACTGTAAAACGATGATGACATGCAAAAATTGAAGACAAACGATGACGTGAACGGTACGGAAATAGCTGCCACCAGTGTAATACACGGAAATGTATTAACTAATCAAAAGTATATAGAGTGGGTAGAACGGGCTAACTGGTAAAATAATAGAGTCAAAACAGCAAGCAGCAAATCAAACATACAGGAATCAAACAGGAACATAGGGTAGAACTGAGGAGAACATAAACGATGTGTTGAGGCGATCAAGTCTGGTAATGCACTGCTTTATTTAGGCCAACATTCCGTCTCGGAAGCGATTATCGCCGGGAAATCGGATCGTTCCCGGATCGGATAACAGCATTAAAAAGAACCCATGTTCTATGCAATTTGTATAGTGCATTGGTTCTTTTAGTCATGCATGCCAAGTCGTAGGATGGACATCTTCAAAGAGAATGCTGACCTTTCTGGATCGACGGTCAAGCACCGGCTGTCCTCGCCAATATCATATTCACTGTTCGTGCATAATAAATATATAAACGTACAGAATCGCATGCATTGCCGGTAGTGCTGTCGATTTTGGGAGTATTTCCCTCCCGGGACTCGCGAAAAATTTTTGGGCGAGTCACGGGTACCCGAAATTTACCCATTTGTTGATTTCGCTATCGGCATGTCACGCCGCTGGGAAAACATGTTCATTCAAGTGACAAAAATTGAGCGCATTTATGACAATAAATCATCTTGTAAAATACAGCAAAATTGTAAATGAATTATATTGATTTAATTGATCTTCTTTTTTTTTTGCCACGCATGGCATGCAGTGTACATTGATTGCGTGAGGGGTGTTCGCGAATTCACTTTGACGGCACTTTGAACCTGTTGTTAATGGAAATGCAGGTGTCATTTGTATGACACACCTTTTGACCCCGGGAAAGCTGGAAAAGTGCGTCATTGTGCGTCGCCCTTTTATGAACCATGATGCACCCTCCTTCAGAAAAAGTCTCTCACTATTAATGACGCGAAGGGGGCTAAATGAAAAGTGTCAAAACTAGAGCGAGAGTACGGTGGCCAATGGATGAGCCCCACTTGACGGTCAAGAAGAAACGAATAAAACGAAGGAAGCACAAAGTGTTGCAATTTAAACAGTTTATTTGCTGAACTTAAGCATAAAATATGTCTCTGCCAAATCATGGCTACAAGTTATAAAAAGCGAACATAATCTTCTGAGCTGGGCAAAATGGCGAAATAAAACAACGAACTGAGGAGAACTAAACTTGGAGCTGCAACTTGCTTCTGCTCCAACGGAACTGAACTTAAAATTCCTCTTCTAACAATTCAAATCTCCCACCCTTTAAGGGCGATAAACCGTATCACTTTGGTTTGACGCAATGCGCAATATTAATCCACCCTTTTTATGCCTCCGCCAACGAAGTGGCCGGAGGCATTATGTTTTCGGGTTGTCTGTCCGTCCGTACGTCCCGTTTTCGTTCTCGCGATATCTCAAGAACCGGTTGACGGATCGATTTCAAACTTGGTGTGAGTGTACATATTGGGGTGACAATGATCTGATTAGATTTTAGGGGTCATGAGGTCAAAGGTCAAGGTCACAGGACTCGATATATATGCAAAAATGCCTCGTTCTCGCGATATCTCAAGAACCGGTTGACGGATCAATTTCAAACTTGGTATGAGTGTACATATTGGGGTGACAATGATCTGATTACATTTTAGGCGCCATGCGGTCAAAGGTCAAGGTCACAGGACTCAATATATATGCAAAAATGCCTCGTTTTCGCGATATCTCAAGAACCGGTTGACGGATCAATTTCAAACTTGGTTTGAGTGTAAAATTTGGGGTGGCAATGATCCGATTAGATTTTAGGGTTCATGAGTTCAAAGGTCAAGGTCACAGGACTCAATATATGTGTAAAAATGCCTCGTTCTTGCGATATCTCAAGAACCGGTTAACGGATCAATTTCAAACTTGGTATGAGTGTACATATCGGGACTCCATATATATGCAAAAATGGCTTGTAATTGCAAAATTTCAAGAACTGAATGTCAGATTTCAATCAAACTAGGTACCTGAATGTATCATAAAGAGTCAACGTAGCCATAAAATGTTGGGGTCACGAGGTTGAGGTCAAGGTCACGGGACTCATTATACATGCAAAAAAGCTTGTAATGCCAAAATCTCAAGAACTAAATGTCAGATTTTAATCAAACTTGGTACCTGAATGTTTTTTAGGGAGCCATCAAAGATTGGGATCATATGGTCAAGGTCACAGGACTCAAAATATATGAAAAATATTTTTACAAATTAAATCAGTGCATGTCAATTTGGGCTTGATATTAAAATTGCGTGATAGCGGAGGCATAATTTTCGATTGCGCGCAATCGAAGATCCATCTAGTTAATTCCTTTATTCCACATGGCGAGCTACGATGCACAGACATTATCTCACACACAACACATTCGAATAGGCCTATACTCCATGCACACAAACACGCACACCTCCGCAAACAGGCACACCAAATCACAATCCCGGATACAACCACACCTAGGTACATTACAATAGCGTTGTGTGGAGATCAACCTCTTCCACCTGCTGCATTATCCAAAAGGAAAACAATTTTTGTTGACCGATTTCTCCCTCAATTTACCAGCAAATGCAAATTTTGTTTATGTGATCCACAATTCATATACTTTGATAATAATTACCGACTCTGTTGTTTTGAAGACCGAAAAATGTAGAAGAAAAAATAATTACTTCCCGTCTGTTTTCCTTACCGATGCGTCCCAACACAGCGTTCAACTGATGATCGGCGGTACAGTGTACGAATGGGCAGTATGCTAATCTCCCGTGTATTAGCGTATATTGCGTGTAAATGGTCCACCCGAGTGGACCATGTACTTTGTAGATGTGGATGCAACCCACGTGCATCATTCAGCTCCACCCACATTCCCAGAGTCACCACAGTCACGCCCACCAACAGCATTTCCGAGGGCGAAACAATACCAAGCATTCTAACTATAATACTAAATATGTTCCTCATTGCGGAAATAGTATCGTTAATAATATCGAGCGCTAATGATATTCGTTTGTCTCGCAATGTAAAGTCAACAAGGAATCTAAAGATCACGACGTTTCGTGCGCCGCTGCAACACTTCATCAGGTGATTTATGATTTTATTTTATTTATATGGCGACACAGTCAACATTGACTATCGTCAGGTGATACAAAAATGCTGTAAGCAAGGGAATTTATACCCTCTGGTCGGCACAACGCGCTATCCCGCTTGAGCGAGCAAGCGCCTGATTGGCCAGTAAAGGACACGTCCTATTGGCCGACGCAAACAGGTGTTCCACCAACAGCGGGCCGGCAACAATGGCGTGCCGGTTCGGACTGGTCGGGGAGTGTCATGGCGGCGTATCGTACGCATCCAAAATTTGGGGATATCGATCCTGTTGTCTCTATTGAAATTGTTGGGATGTGTACCAGTGCCGTTCTTGGGAAAGGCACTGAACCCCGTCCCAGTCTGGCTGAGGCTGGTTCTCCCAGGCATGTTCGGCTACGGCTGAGTTGTCAGTTCGGCAGAGCCTGACATCCCTTTTGTGCTCAGTAATTCTTTCTGATATCGGTCGGGCTGTTTCACCGATGTAGGATTTATCACATCCTTTGCAAGGGATGTTGTACACAATGCCATCTCGTCTGTGTTGAGGAATTGGATCCTTGGGCGTGTTAGTTGTTGACGTAGGGTGGTATCTGATCTGAAAACCGATCCGGATCCCATGGCTCTCTAGGCGGCGCCTGAGTTGTTGGGAGACACCATCAATGTACGGTAAGACTGTGAAAGTCTTATATTCCTTCTGATCCTTGGGCTGTGACACTCTCTTGTTGTTGTTGTGTATGAAATGGGTAACTGTTAAGACTCGAGGCATTGCGGACATGCTGTTTGCTGTGGTGAAGAGAGGTCTGGTGAAAATGTCTATTTGACAGAACGTCACGCATTGTCACAAGACCACAGCAAACAGGCAAGGAGCGGACTCATGTCCGCAATGCCTTTTTTTTGTATTTATCATCTCTGTATTTTATGTAATCAATTCAAAATGTTTTCATAACAATAAGAAGAATTGATTTGTGTTTTTGAGGATGTAATATGGCATCTTTGAACATCAACATCTTGAATGAAGACTCGATATGCCACAGTCACTGCGCTTTTACACGGGGTGTATGGCGTGTGTCACGCGTTCTTCTCGCGCGCTGTGTCTATAGACAATCATTATTGAGCGTAACAATGCGCTTTGCGCGCGCAATACCGCCGTGATCTCGCAACAAATTACATGCTTTAAACATGTACCTTGCGCATCACATCTAACTCGCGCAAATTATGAATTACAGATGCGCTTGCTATGTTTTTGTGTATAATGCATGCAATGCGTGCACTCTTGTCAAAAACTTGTCAAATTGAACAGAAAAGCTGCGCTAACATACAAGTTCTCCATCATAAAAGGTATGTTTTCTCTATCGTAAAATTGTATTGGGTACCGCGGCAATATTTGTATTAATCATGACTTTAATATTCAAAGGCTATTCATCACCATAGCTTCCTGGCCCGGCCCGGTCGGCACTACGGTAGATAACTGATGGACGGGTGATGGACATTGCCTGCAGCTTTTCTGTATTCGTGAATCAAAATCAGTAAATGTTTTTAAAATGAAATATAAACAATATCTAATCAATACGTACACTTGCAAGTAACTAAATGCCAACCCTTAGACCTAGTAGTATAAAAGTAGTTTTTAGTAATAATTGTTGTTGTTTTCCTTTGTCTGTTTGTTAGGTGTTTCGTTATATTGTACTGTTTTTGGATAATTATGTTTGAATTTTGAAATTGAACTATGACTTTCATTATATTTATATAAATTTTAATTTTATGTACAATGTTTTGTTTTAAATCTATAAATCGATAAGGTCTTGATACCTTTTTGGTTTGTTACCCCTCAAAAAATAATTATTTTTAACTTGTACATGCAATCTGCATTTTTAAACTTTAAATGAAATTTACTTTTATATTGTTATCAATTTGTATGTATTTTATATTGTTGATTTTATATTGAGAAAATAAACTGAACTTGAACTTGAACTATTGATTTTGACGAGTTTATTGCTGTTTTGAATGAAAATGAACACCCACCCTTCATAAATAGCCTTCCAACACAATTTTTCATTAATTTGCAAAATAAACATTATGTTCCAAGTTTGTAGCATGATTGACAGTAATTGCTTAAACCATCCTTAAACTATGTTGTGCACACATGGTTTAACTCACGCCTATTATTACTGCACACGTTAAAGTTAAACCTGCCTTAAACCCACCTTAAACCATGGATCGTTAAACCTGACTTCAGAAACTGGAATTTAGACTTGAGGTTTAAATGCCGAGTTTAAACCTGCCTTAAACCTGCCTTAAACCTTGCTTAAACCCGAAGTTTAACTAAACCTGACTCCAGAATACGGGCCTTAGGGTTTTGGTTGGTTTTAATTCCATTTGAAATTTCATCAAATAAAACATGTGAAATGAGAATTATTCCCTTTCAAATGCTTTCATAGTTGTAAAATTTGATTTTAAAATATGTTATTTTAATCATAATTCATAATTTATTGGGAATTTTGGTTTTCTTTCCTATTGTAAATAAGTGGTAGGATAGTGGTAACAGATGCATATCAAAAGTTGGTTCTAGATATTTAGATTTTATGAGTTATTTGGACTTTCATTGTGAGAAACACCCTCTGACCGTCACGGCGTTTGCTGGGAATTGCCCATCTGTAAAAGCGCTGTACAGTATTATTGCCCTGGCCAGAGAAAATAATGCAAGCCAGCGCACATTGTGAGCACCATGCATCTTTACTCCCTGAGGCGCATTCCTTCTAAGCAGCTCATGGGCATTGAGAAGATCCTTCACATTAAGGCTTTCACCTCCTAATGGCTCCCCATTTATACACCTGGGTAGAGAGCAGCAACTGTGGATAAATTGTCTTGCTGAAGGACAAACGCCGTGGGCAGGGTTTGAACTCGGGATCTCATGATTGGAAAGCGTATGCTCTACCAATCTTGCCACACCACATTCACATCACAAAACCACCCATTCATGTATAAAGTGCTCCACATTTGCTTGAAGTTAAATCTTTAAACTATATACTTCTTTTGTTGTTCTAAGAACCAACAAACTTGTTTATATAATGTGAAGTGCTTTATTGCTTTTCACGCACTAACTTGTATAGTGTGCTGCATGTAAGGGATTAGGCTTTTACTATTTACACTATCTATTAAAGTGGCCTTGCAAACAAAATAAATTATAACCTTATTTTTACATGTCGGGCTACTAAGACTGAGCTTGTGATAGGTATACATGTGGCTGGAAGCTATATATCAATGCTAGAAGAAACATATACAAAAATATGCTTTATTTGGTTGGTATAAACACGAAAATGGGAGTTGGATGAAAAAGAAGAAAAAAAACAGATAAAAGAAAACTTGCTGTCACTTCTTAGTTTTCATTTGCCAGTTCTGTTTTCTTGTCTGTGAAGAAGCACTCTTTTACCATTAATCTCCAATTTAGAAATGAGTGAGGTAATGAAATCATGATCAACTCTCCATTTTTTTCCCCACTTTATATTTCGTCCAATGTTTATTTTTCAAAGCTAGGTTTGCAAGAAGTAAATTGGAATGTAAGTTATGTATGTTCAACTTCATTATCATTACAGATCAATCTAAGCTGAGAAGAAGCACTTGCCAACCATACAATATCTCTCAAGACGTGAAGGTTCAGAAGTTACACGATGTCTCTCCAGTGGACGTTCGTGGCAGCCTTCCTGTACGTGGAAGTGTTTGCCATCATACTGCTCATGCTGCCCTTCATCAAGCCATACATGTGAGTTGGGGTATCATCACTTATAACAGAGGTCATTTTGATAGCAATAATAGACCCGCTTTTATATTGTGCCATCAATCTAGAAATTATATTCCAAGGCGCATTTATATACTGCACAGTATATTATTACCCCATCTGTAGCCGGGCTGCCTTGCAGGCGCATTAAGCATTTAAGGAATAAATTCCTACCAGGTAGTCAGGTACCCATTTTAATACTATGCTTGGGTGGAGAGCAGCATGTGTGTATCTAGTGTCTTGCTGAATGACACACGTGCCCCGGTTGGGAATTTTCACTCTTTTCTTGGTGTATGCCATATTACAGTATAACATAATGCACCTCAGAATGGAATTTCTAGTTTGATGGCATGATGTTATTGATGGACTATCATTATTATGATCAGTTTACACCCTAATCAGGCCAGGTAGGGGGGGGGGGGGTCTGCCCATAGGAATCAGCCACCTCCTGTATATAGCGTGATATCAAAACTGCTTGGCTTGCACCCAGGTTTCAGTCTGACTCAGTTTTTGAGTCTTATGATAACAATTTTGTAAATATTAAATGTACCAAATACATGTAGCACAAATTAAATGTGTATAAATGTTATGAATACTGTTTTTAAACAATTTGAAATTATGTTTCACATCATAAGCCAATGACAAGAATAAATAAGTTTTTGAAGAGATTTGCCTGCATATTTTGATATCAAGTTTATATCAGACTCTGTCTGGCTATGATACATGTATCCATGGCTGATTTTTGAGAGGGCAGGGGGTAGAACTGTACTCAAATAGCTCAAATAACCCAACTTGAATAGAGTTGAGCATCTTGGTACTATGCTATGAAAATGGACACTACTGAGATTTAAAAAAAACTTTGTTGACATGTGCAAAAAGTGATGCATGGTTAATAAAATGTGTATTGGAGTGATCTGATATGTCCACAAAGTACATGTGTGAAAATTTCACGTTAGTTTGATGTTTTTTTGCTGAGATATGTGCAAAAATGCACATGAAGTAATAATAATAATAATAATAATGAAACACTTTTATATAGCGCATAACACATAAGCACAATAATTGCATGTCCCTATGCGCTTTTATTATTACCCTTGGTAATATACTCTAACTCATTGTACTTACTTTATACACGGCATGAAATTATCCCGTAGACAATTTCATATCTGAACACTTCAATCGTAAATATCTTTTGAACGAAATGGAAATTTGAAAAAACAAAACCTGTCCCGTGCTTTTATTGTTGATATGAATAATATGACAAGATATGAGAGAACCACTAGAGTTCCAAGTAAGTTTTGAGGATTTGGACAATGTTACTAAGTCCCTTTAATGCACATTGAACAGGCTTATCAATTTTCACTTTATTGGGGCAATAGTAATTAATATGTTCATATTTATAATTTTTGTTTCCATTCATGATTTGTAATTCAAGAAATATTTCAGATTAATTTTGGTTAATTAACATCTTTTCTTTTTCTTTTTGAAAAGTTGTGTCTCCAATTGCATGCAATGACTAACAAAAGTTTTTATTTTATTGAATTATAATTATAATTCTTATAATCGCTCCTCCCATCTTTTTCACTCTCTGTTTTTTTCTGTCTCTCTTCCTTTGTCTTTGTGTGTTGACACTTCTCCTTTGCAGGTGGCAGAGACTGTTCAATTCTGCATTAGTCAAGTCTGTCACAGCGTACGCATACATTTACTTCAATGTTTTTCTGGGACTGCTTATCCTGTTATTTGTAGGTAAGTTACTCCATATTCTTTTGAATAATATTTTGGCATGTGACAGTTTTTAGCAAGTGACAATGTCAGACATTAATTCAGATTCCACGAAAATGCATTAAATAGATTGAGCTATCGTGTGATATAGCATCATGTCTCACTGTTTGACACAATTTCCCTCCCTTTTCTCAGAAAAAAGGAAAAGAAAAAAAACAAACATTATTTCATCCAAAATGCCTTGCGATTGAGACCAATCCGACATGAACATTTGTTGACTTTTTTCCGAGGCTAATGTCAGCGTGACCATGCGGTTAGGTTGACGCAATCGGATGATAAATTACTTGAAATTTCAACCATTATTTCATCTAAAATGCATAGCGATTGAGACCAATATGATATGAACATTTGTTGATGACTTTATGACTTTAAATTTCAGCCATTATTTTATCCAAAGTGCATTGCGATTGAATCTTATCTGACATCTGGCATTTGTCAACGTCGTTCCAATGATAATGTCAGTATAACCACACCGATCGGTTGATGCAATCCAAAATATGTCGAGTTTGTGAGAGAAACACAACATGAACATTTTAGGAGTTACGCTGACATTGGAACGACGTCAACAAATTATCATATTGGGGTTTTCTTAAATAAAACGCTATATATGTGGTTGAAATAATGCCACAATTTTTAAGCTATTATCATCCAACTTTGATATTAAATCAGCGTCACATGAGATCAAGAAATGTTCTTGTCAGGTGTCTTTGAAATGCAACTTATTTTTGTTGAAATAACAGCCCAAAATTTCAAGTGATGTATCATCCGATTGAGTTATTATTTTTGCGTGATTACGCTGACCTAATCACCCACCCAATATCAAAAACTGTTCATGTCGAGTTTGTGTCAAGGAGTCAGCGTGACTACAATGTGAAGAAAGAAAAAAAAGATTCAAACGTTTAAAAAAATACCAAACGTTTAGTAAATGTTTTGACTCAGCACAAGTAACATCTATTGAATGTTTATGCTGGCAGACATGATGCGAGGAGTGAGTAGGAACTTTAGTCATGCACTGATGTGTTAGCGTGTGACAAACGGTTCAGAATGTCCTGGATGGCTCTGTCCCGTGCATGAGACAGGTTAAAACAGAGTCCCCCTTTCTTGTTTAGTTTTGGCTCCTCCACTTTCTCCCAAATTGCTTCTTTGCCCGAGATCGCAACCTCTTTTGTATCTAAAGAGTGGTTTGTCTCTTTCAAGTGTGTGAAGACCGCCGATTCTGGGATGTAGTCTGCGCTGCTCGGTCTTCTATGCCGGTTCATGCGGGACATTAATGATTGTTGTGTTTCACCAACTTAGAACTCCTTGCTCTCCTCCTGTTCACCTAATACCGTATACCATGTTTCTCCTCTTTTCTTTTGGTACACAGTCTTTGATGTGAATCAGCATCTTTCTGAGAGTGTTTTGTGGTTTGAAAGATGTGGAAACACTATGCTTATCAAAAAGTCTTTTGATCCTATCGGAGAGGTCGTGTACATACGGAATGGTGGCTGCTTATGTGGATTGTGTGTATTTTTTGTTTGCTCTGTCTTTGCGCTTCTGGTGTTCCTCTTTGGTGAACGACCAGGTCGGGTATCCACATTTAGTGACAAAGTCGGTTTGATGGAAAAGAGTCCTTTTGACAGACAGTTTGTGAACAAGCAGATGGTGTGACTCGAAATGGTGATATTGATCGGTGTGCATGGGCTTGCGTTATACGCCCGTCTCCAGTGAGCCTTCTGTAGCGATGTGTCCCTCTACGTCCAGAAATGGAAGATTCTGGTCGTTATTCTTGCGTGAACTGGATATTTGTTTCTGTGACTTCTTCAAAACTTCAAAAGTATCGTCCACATATGTGCAATTCCGTAGTATGACGCTATACTATTAACTTCAAAATGTACATGAAGAGAATGGCAATGATTGGGGAAATGGGTGAGCCCATCGTGCATCCATATCTCTGGATATAATGTTGTTCCTTGAACAAGAACAGAGACGAGGTCGATTATCTGTTCAACACCTCATGAGGTGCGTTCTTGTAGTTTGTCATCTGTTTCCAAATGTTTTCTTACAAATTTAACGCGTCAGTAGGTGGGATGGATGTACACAGTGCACTTACATCATAGGAAAGAATGGTTTCCTCCTCTGTTATTTTCAATTTACCAATTTTATCCACAAAATCCAGAGTATTCTTAACGTGATGTTTCGTATTGCCAACTTACGGTCTAAGAATGCAAGCTGTATGTTTGGCGAGGTTGTATGTAACCGAATCGGTACTGCTCATGATGGGACTCGATTTGGGTCTGGCTTGTGTATCTTGGGTAGTGGTACTGTCAGGTTTTTGGCTGGTGTGAGAAATCGTTTCTGCTTCACTGATAACCCCTACTGCATGTATTTGCTGAAGTGACCGATTTCCTATATGGTTCAGCCATTTCTCTTGTAGGTTTTTATGCCTCCGCAACGAAGTAGCCGGAGGCATTATGTTTTCGGGTTGTCCGTCCGTCCGTACGTACGTACGTCCGTACGTACGTCCCGTTCTCGTGATCGCGTTATCTCAAGAACCGATTGACGGATTTTCACCAAACTTGGGTCATGTATGTATCTTGGGGGGGCAATGATCTGATTAGATTTTGGGGTCATGAGGTCAAAGATCAAAGGTCACAGAGCTCATTATATATGCAAAAATAGCTCGTGATCGCGTTATCTCAAGAAGGGATTGACAGATTCTGACCAAGCTTGGTACATGTATGTATCTTGGGGGGCTGATGATCTGATTAGATTTTGGGGTCATGAGGTCAAAGGTCAAAGGTCACAGAGCTCATTATATATGCAAAAATAGCTAGTGATCGCGTTATCTCAAGAACGGATTGACTGATTCTGACCAAACTTGGTACAGGTATGTATCTTGGGAGGCCAATGATCTGATTAAATTTGGGGTCATGAGGTCAAAGTTCAAAGGTCACAGAGCTCATTATATATATGCAAAAATAGCTCGTGATCACGTTATCTCAAGAAGGGATTGACAGATTCTGACCAAACTTGGTACATGTATGTTCCTTGGAGAGCCAATGAACTGCTTAGATTTTGGGGGTCATGAGGTCAAAGGTCAAAGGTCACAGGGCTCATTATATGTAAAAGTAGCTTGAGATTGGAAATCTCAAGAACTGAATATCAGATTTCAATCCAACTTGATACCTGAATGTATAATAGGGAACAATTGTAGTCATTAGATTTTGGGGTCATGAGGGCAAAGTTCAAGGTCACTTATAGCTCATAATTCTGATATGTCAAGATCTAAAAGACAGAGTACCATCAACATCGAGTTGACAGAATTAATTCTGTGTACATGTTGATTTGGGCTTGATATAAATAAATTGCGTAATGGCGGAGGCATCATTTTCGACTGCGCGCAGTCGAAGATCCATCTAGTTTCATCTTAATATTAACAAATTCTGACATTTCTCTGTTTAACATAATTAATAATTTTCTCATTCTTATCTCTCTTTTTGTCCATGCAGATGCTGTGAGAGAGGTGAACAAGTACAGCGAAGCCAAGGATGATATGGACGTGGCCATTCCAAATGCAGAGGCCATCCTCAACATGAAGCTCTTCAGAGCGCAGAGGAATTTCTACGTAGCTGGTTTTACCGTCTTTCTCTTTGTGTGAGTAAAGCCCCTATTCAATGCTGGAAATTTATTAATTTAAATGTTTGAGCGCCCCATCATGGCAATTTGAGAATTCTGTGATAAAACACTATATAAAAATGGGCTATTATTATCATAAATATACATGCGCCTACTGCCTTGGAATCTAGTATAATATCATTATATGCCATGATTATTGTGCAATATAGATCAAATCTCATTTGTATCATTTGGCTTTATTTCACTTGCCAAAGAAGACATACAAAGATTGTTTTGTTCTCACAAGTGTTCTTAAGTGTCTTAAGTAAATGCATACGTATTTAACAGATTTTTAAAGTTTTTAGTTGTATAATGTTTTCCAGCAGGGCCATGATCATAATCACATTCTGCTTATGCCTAGGTCACAAATGATCCGGGCGCCGTACGATTTTTCTCCCTATGGCGGATTTTCCACGATTTTGGGAAATTGTGATATCGTACGATGTCTGTGGTATTTTAGAGTAGCATTCACATATTCTCCGGGGCCTGTACGAGATGACCTTTGTCTTAAAATAATACATAAATCGCACGGCTCCCGTGAACACAAACTTAGTGCCCGTACGGGTGCCTTACAGTGCTCTTACAGTGACTCCACGGTACCCGTATTTTGAGTGGTCAAAATCGTACAATATTCGAAAAAAGGCTGCGATGTCTGTGCTGTGCCCGTGCGATGCCCTTGCGGTACCCGTGCGATGCTCTCTACGATGTGTCTACGGGCTTACGGCAAGTAAAAAATCGTACAATGCATTTTTTTTTTTTTTACTCCGCGTTAAACAAATTTTTGACATCGTACGGCGAGGAAAAATGCAACGGCACCTGTGCGGGCGCCGCAAGATTCCTGCAAGATTTCACCTAAAAGTGGCATCGTACGGGCGCCGTAGCCCAAATTGGAGCATTTGTGACCGTAGCATTATTAGGAGTTCTAACCAATATTTGAACTTATTTTTGTATAATGGTTGAAAGTCAATGAAATGAAATGAAATTCTCCTTTCTCCTTTATTTCTCTGCAGTGTGCTGAAGCGCATGTGCAACCTGATCTCTGCTGAGGCAACTCTGATTGCATCCAACAAGGCGTCCGTCAAGCAGGCACAGGGAGCCTCTGACCAGGCCAAGCTGCTCATGGATCAGGTAGACGAACTCCAAAAGGTGAGTTTAAAACTTTATTTGGTGACTTTGAGATCATCATGCGAGGGGATACTGCACCGCGGGTAGCCATTTTGAACTAGGCTAGTTTGTGCACACTGCATAATACTGCTCCAGTGTGTATTACGCACCATGCGCAAGGTTTTGCAAGATGGCACAGCGCACCTGAATTATTTATCCAAACTACCTTTAATATTCCTTCCAAAGGCAGTCTTCCTTGATGAGACTGAAAGCCTGTGAAAAGGTGCGACTAAAATACCGTATTTGCCAGTGTATAACCTACAGAGTTTTCTTGACTGAAGAATCCACAAAAGGGAGACTGCATCTAATACACTGAGATAGTGACACATTTCATGAATATCCCCACCCAGACTGGAACAGCGAAGAACGCTATGCATGGGAAAATGTTAATAATAATGTTAATAAAAACGTGACTTGATGTGTAATTCCTTCTTATGATTCACATTTAGTTGAATTTACCTTTGAAAACAGTAAATTATGTGCAACTTTCGCCAATCACAACTTGCGATGGAGAGAATACATGCACCGCGCATGGTTATGTCCATAGCTAGACAGTTAGCAATCGCAAATAGTTAATATGCGGTTGCTGAACCAAATCAATTCGTATTTAACCAACTACCTATCAGTAGGTAGGTTAAATATTTGTTGTTGTTTTTTAGACCTACTGTTTATATAAACACCTATTTGCGATTGCTAATTTCAGTCATATTAACTGCAGGGCATATGTTCTCTTCACTCGCAGGTTATGATTGCGATTGACAAAATATAGCTCAGAATTTGCAATTTTCAAAGATAAATTTAACAAAATGTGACAAGAGCAGATGATCTCGATCAGGATCCATTGCAGATGTTGTTGCAGCGGTTGCTGGTAGTGAGGTCACCAACGACCTGAAGGAGACGGGGTTCTTTGAAAATGATATAATCAGCTTGATATAGTAATTAATACGCAGTATAGTATGCTGATCACACGAGTTACCAGAGGACTGGCCCCCTTCTGTAGCTATCGCTACATTTAGTAGACGTGTGGCCTAGGGCTAATGAATCGGAGATAGGCGCCGCCTTATGTGCCAACATTGGCACGGGAAGGACTTTAACTTGAACTAACTATAGTATGCTGAACCGTTCTTTCTTCTTTTTCAATTTCTTACAGCGCATAGAAACATATGTGATATGCGCGGTATAGTGTATACATACCTTATTATTATTATTATTTTAGCTCTTAATATATCAATCCAACAATGTGTAATTGCTCAAATGTGTAATTCTTACAGAAGGTTTAGAATAAAGATCTGAAGGTGAAAACGGAGAAACCGGTTGCTATATTATATTAGTTAAAGTAACTTATTATTGTTAACGATACCATTTCCGCAATGAGTAATATATTTAGTATAACTTATTATTGTTACCACAATCCAACAATGTGTCATCCTTACAGGAGGTTGAGAACAAGAGCAGACGATCTCGCTCGGGCTCCATGGCTGATGTGGTGGTTGCAGCGGTCGCTGATAGCGAGGTCACCAAGGACTTGAAGGAGACCAGGGAGAAACTGGAGAGCAGCAAAGCAGGTACAGGAGATGTTGCATAAAGAGTTGCGTTCAATCGCAAAAATTGCAATTAAACATAAGTCAGAAAATGTGCGCATTTGAGCCAATCAGATTTTGCGCTTTGAATTGTATTTTGAGACTGCGAGTGATTGCAACTCTCTTAAGCAATATCCCCCAGGTCTCACACCTCCACTATCAATGTAGGTATTGAGGACAGACAACAGTGTTACATATTTGTCAATCCTTGTTACATACACTTATGGCCGAAGTAAATAAACCTGATGAAATACAGTGATAAGTACAATTATTTGAATGTAATTATCTCTCCTTTACATAAATCACAATATTTATTTACAGTTTGGGAACATAATGACTTAGAAACCATGTTTTTCAGATTCTGTGCTTTGCGATAGATTCTTTAGTAAAAGTTTCCAAGAATAGGAGAACACAATCACAGACTTGGAGACTTGAATGTTGAAGAAAGAAGTGGAAGAAAGAAAGAAATATTGTGTAGATTTGTTTTTAGTTTGTAATTGTTTGGTTTTGTTTTCCCAGAATTGGAGAAGACCAAGAAAGACCTGGAAGCTGTGAAGAAGCAGGCCGAAGGAGTGACATCGGAGTATGACAGGCTACTTGATGAGCATTCCAAGTTACAGGTCAGTCATCATTAGTGCTGTAGTCAATGCTAGAAATGAACCTTTTTGCCTTGTGGCCCAGTCTGGCAAGTGCAAACAAGATTGTTCAACTTTGAGTGGCCCGAAACCTAAATCTGGTGGCCCCAAACAAAGAAAAACATAACAAATTCTGTTCAATTTGGTTGCCCGAATAGGCCAGTAGAATTTAAGATTAATGAAATTTGGTGGCCCGAAGCTAATTATTAGTGGCCCCGGGCCAGCGGGCTTATGCTAATTTTGAGCACTGCTGTAGTGAAACGGTTATCTGTTCGACAACCGAACGTTCGGACGATTACCGTTATCAATTTCACGGTTTCGGGTACCTGTCGTTGCCGTTAATAAGTATAAGATGTCCCAAGAATATTTATCAGTTATCATGAGGTTTACTTGTGTATATTTTGTTTTAATGTCTCTTATATATGACTGATACAAATATGTTGTAGTGGGCAGATTTCTACAATAATTTAAAACAGATAATATAATAACACCTGCATTTTCATCTGTGAAAATGTGTAAAATGCATAAAATGTGCCTTGTTATTCATATCATATGAAAATAAATACATATTGCATATTCAATTTACTTTTTTTTAATATTGATTTATTTGCCTAAACAGAGGCAGATGGCGACTTCTGATGAATCCAAGAAGGACTCCTAGAGCGGTTAGCTGGATTGCTGTACAGAAAGGTCAACTTTTCATCGGTCTCGGCCATGATCAACCCCCGCCCCCTGCTAACACAACTAAACCGGTGGTCTCGGGCCACTTTTGTAAATAACGTACCCCCTCTCGCAAAATTCCTGGCTACGGGTCCGAACAGGGGAATGTTGGACACCTTAATAATAATAATAATAATTAACAATTTTTATATAGCGCATAACACATAGTTTTTAAACATGTCCCTATGCGCTGAAGGGAAAGGAAATACACAAAGAAAGAGATTATCTGGGTTTCAGTAAGAGAGAGAAAAAATGCATTAAGTATTAAATAAGTATGTCTTTAAAGCAATCTTAAACTTATCAATAGTATCAATATTTTTCAAATGTTCCGGGAGATTATTCCATAGGGTTGAGGCAGTGTGAGCAAAACCATGAGCCAAGTGGGCGAACGCCAAGTCTTCTAAAGAGTGTCAAGTGCCTACAAGTGGAAGCTGAGGAAATGCAATGTGAAAGATTATATAAAAGTAAATTTAACAGTAAAATATTTAATGTTAGTCTGTTTAAAAGGCTTAAACTAAAGTTTTAAGAGAATTATACTATTCTTGTAGTAGATTTGGGAATTATACGGTAATACTAAATGTTACCTACTGGTACTCTTATTGCCAATTCTAGATAGTGAATTGAAAAGTGCTTTGTTATAATATCAATAAATATAGTATTGAGGATTTCAAGAAATGATGGAAAAGTGAATTATGTTGAATTTAAATAAATCGTATGAAAGGATAAGAGTACATGTGTAATGGCCCAGTTACACCTCCCTGTATGAAACCATTACCATAAGGGCCACGTAAAGCAAATTTTCAAACAATTACATTTCAACGGCCTTGATCCATGAAATACGTGGGCCTCGTACTGCCATGGAAGAGCTTACGTCAGACAATTCACTACTCCTGTAGACATAACGAAAGCCACGTTGGTCAACAGGGCTGATTTTACGTGGCAGTACTTTGAACATGATGAAATTTCAGCTCTGCATTTTAGTATGTGCATTGTCATTTAGTTGCCTAAATTACCACAAAATAGCCAGTGAATAGTGTCACGTTTCATTGCTTTTACGAAAATGGCATGACGTGGCTCTCGGGGAGGTTCAACTGAAACATAATGCAACCAATTCAAGTTACCGTAGTCATTGTATATTTAGACTGGATGCAGGATGATAAGTAACTTTATATTCATAAAATCGTACGCTCGAGGGATGTCATTAAGGCATTCTGTATCAACACGTGCCCACGACTTGGCATGCATGACTAAAAGAAATGATGCTCTACAATTTGTATAGAACATCGGTTCTTTTAGTCATGCATGCCAAGTCTGGGCACTCTTTGGTAGTCGTGGGCACGTGTTGGTAGAGAATGCCGTCGTTAACTGTATCAAATACAGTGTTTTTGGTGTTTCATATCATGCCTTTAAAACAAATTATTGGCGATTGGCATGTGATATGGTTTGATGGCACTTTTTGCAGACAAACTGCCTCCATTTAATTGTAAGAAAGGTTTAGACTGAAATAATATCTCTATAATGTTGTGTATTTAAACAGTTTTGCAATTGGTTTGTCTTCTTTGACCATTTATTGTTTTTGTGTTGTTATTAATTATAAAATGGACTGTTCATATATTTTTTCATTCGTAGAAATTATATATATTTGTGAGAAATTATTTTCAAATTTTCTGTTTTCAACCTTTTAGACAATATTTAATAGTAATTGTAGGAAAAAAATACAGAAGTAATGTAAGATATTTGATTTGTTTAAACTCTAAATATGGTCGAGTAATGTTTTGGAATGTCATGTAGAAGACACCTAACTGATTGAAAAGGTCAATTGGTATATACAGTGAAACCTTGTTATAACGAGCACCCCGTGCCCATTGAACCTCGTTATATCAAATATCTTGTTGTATCAGGGTTTAAAAATAATAAAATACATAGAATCTGGACCTGTGAAATAGCCTTGCAATCAGGTACCTGGTTATAACAGAGTTTGTTATAGAGAGGTTCCACTATAGTATATATAGGTAATGCCTTTTTATGCCAGCTTGTTCATATATGGTTATTGACAGTAGCTTTTTGACATTAGTACTTTTTTTTCTCATTATTCGATGATGAAGTATAGAATATATATATGTGTGTGTAGTTCATATCTGGCTTTATTGCAGTTTACCGGAAGAAAATGGCCCGCTTAATGCCTGAGCTATTCAAAGTTACCTTGTAAGTAAGATTGTGAGGCAAAGGGGAACACTTGGTTTTCGCTTGTGTTCACTTTTAATTTCTTCTGCTTTACTTAAAAAGACTCTGCTTATTTAATTTTTCTGAACAATGTTTTATGAAGAGTTACATAATTATTTGACAAATCATTGCTAATGTTTGTTTTAATGTATTTTAGTACAGAATAAAGTCAACAAATGTCTAGCAGAAAATTTGAATTGGTCTATATATATAGATTTAAGTTTTATATTGATTATGTTCTGAATATCCACTGAATATGTTCAGTTAACATTTCCCAGAGATGATATTAAGTTATTGTAATTACCATATAGTACTTGTTCTGATTATTACTAGTGATTATGTAATTTATTTGATAATTCAATTTTCTCATTGACCATCCAGTTGAACAAGTTGTAAACAAAATCCTGAGGTTAGCTGTTATAGTTGGTAACCGATCATTAGTAGTAATCCCTGTCATGTTTCGGTAAAGATGTTAGATTTTGTTCTCTACGTAATAATTAAATCATAAAGCAGTAAGCACGTAATCGCCTTTACAAATCATGTAACTATATTGCATTTCCGGTATATTCATATCTGCATGGGCTTTTGTACCTTGTCAGATTCCCTGATAATTTAAATTTGAGTGATTATTGATTATTGATTATTTCTTTAAACACACAGAAAATGTATGATATACAATGTAGGTATCCTTTATAAATGTATGAGACATCATAATGTATTGAAACAGAGCTCTTCTTTCGATGGATTACCATTGCATATTGTATTATGTTGTAATACTCATATGACAAGTCAGTAATTGTCACACAGTCAAGTGATATCAGCTTTATTCAGTATGTTCCACGGATGAGCATTATGTTTCCCCCCTCAGAGCCACGATATATCAAAACAGGATAATTATTGTGTACACTGGTAACTTTTTGTCATGTGAAAAAAATATTAGTTCGATATGCAAACTATATATCCGTTAGATTGTCTATTCTGGCTAGAGTATGTGAGGAAGATGTAATAGCAAACAGATAAGTTTACTTTAGGCTAAGATATGAGTGAAAATGTAGATAATAAATATGTCACACGGAGGAGCGTTACATGTAAGGCTTTCTTACAAAATCATAAGTATTAACATACTTTGTTAATTCTCGCCATTATCACACATCTTCCTGCCGTTGGCGGGCTAATCTTAAGCGCTACATCTCTCGTCAAAGCTTTTGTATTGCAAGGCCATAAGACATAAATATGTGTATGAAATGCTATCTCACCTTGTAAATTAACAGTTTTGCTATTTGTTCTCTCAACAATGCTATCAAGTACATTTTAGCTTACTGTATAGTTATTTCACTGTTTCAATCATGTCAAACATTAAACAAATTAAATGTGTTAAAAAAAATAAGCCTTGTAGCTAATTTGTAATTTTGTTTGAATACTCATTTATATTACATAGTAACTTTATAGATGGAGGTCAAATTTGAATAAGGTGAGGTTTGGTATGTGTTATGATTTTACAATTTTATATTTTTGTCAATTAGTTTATACCCATATTTCTTTGAAATAGTCAATTTTGGTCTTTGGTGATTACTTAACTACATTTTAGGCAATATTATCCAAAATCATTCTGCCAAGCTTTTGCTCATAGGAATTTACTGTGGACTTCTTGTTCATGGTTTGCAAATGTAAAGCTTATTCTGTAGTGCAAAGTTAACTATTTTGTTTGATATTGTAAATTCAAAGGATTTGAATAAAAATGTGCTAATCTAAATTTAAAATAGTGTATGGACTGTTGATTCACATAAAGTCATGCAAAAGAAGTAAAAACATATATATGTCATGTATATTAGTATACACTCATTCAGAAATTGTCTTGAATATACTTTAAAAATGGGGTCTATTTGTATGGAGAATGTGTTATACCCAAATCAAGCTGTCTTCAATGGGTCAATGCCTGCATGCACAATAGTTGTCCCTCCCCACAATACATGATCTCATTATTATTTACTTCATGCATTCAACATTTTTTTTTTTTTGTAATTCTCCACAAGGATTGCCCTTGTCAGCTACAAGCTGTTTTCCAAAGGGGTCCAAGAACATCTTTAAATTATTATTAAATCAACTGAATAAATAATCAATTTTAAAGCCAAATAACAGTATTGGGAAACTTACCGAAAACATCTGTATTGGCCAAACTAATTGATCAATATTGTTGACATAGTATAAAAAGGGGCTTATGTGGTAAAATCCAATCCTTGGTATCGTTAAATGCAGAAATATTGATTTGAAACTTGAATCCACACCCTCAGCATGCCGCTGAAATTGGGACTAAATTCACCGCTTGTTCGCCCCTCTCAGCCGGCCTGCCATATTGGTTGACAAGCCTGCATGCCGAGCACACATACGCTTGCATATGCTTTTGCACGCAGCTTATAATGCGGTTAAAATTGAATCTCTGTAAAATACTTTTTTTATTCCAATCATTTTATTGCTCAAATAGTCAATTTCAAAGCAGTTTTTGTCCAAATCTTTACATTAACAGATAAGTAATAATATATTCTTTCACATGATAGGTGATGAAAGCATATTTTCATGATTTGTGTGTGGGGTGTTTCCTAGTACTGTTATTAGGCTTTAACACAAACTGCTACAAATTAAAGGACTTTGGTTAAAGGGTACCACCACCAAAAAATAATATTCTTATTAAAGAAAGGTAACATCTTAAGTATTCCATTCCATCAACAAGTTCACAAAAATATGCTTCCAGAAAAAAAGAAAAAAAAATTGGAAACGCATCACCATTCTAAAGCATGCGTTCATGCGGTCTGAATTGCGAAGACTGCGATGCGTGCAGTGAATTGCGATGTGTGTGCAGAGCGAACGAATCGCCCTGGAATCTATTGTCTACAAACGTACGCGTGAATAGCATTGGCGCACTCGCAAATGGTTGGCCCGTATGGAACCAGGAAATAGCAGTGGTTCCGTAAGTGGTGGAAATTAATTACTTTGTTTATGAATTACACAACCCTTTGCAAAATGTTGGGTATCTATTTGATATCACAAAACGGTACCAAAACATATAATAATGTGTTGTTCTTTGCCTGGTGGTCCCCTTTAATTCTCCCACATCTTCATAAACTTATATGTACAAATAGACCCGATACTAAAGGCCGGCCCCTTCTTTTGCAAACCAAATGCAAGCTCTGACTGTTGGCAGTATTGTGGGCATTGCCCTAATTTGCATAATAGGATAAGAGCCGCAAAGCACAAGTTTCAAATTCAAGTTCAAGCTATATTTCTACGTGTTGTGTGCGAAATAGTTGGAATTTAATACGACATCACTCTGCAAGGCCATTGTTGTGTATAAAATACATCATAAATTTGCCCCTTCTTCAAGATCTAACCCTGATAGCAGACTGACGTCTTAAAAACGTCTTAAATTGGTCGTAAACTGTTAAAAATGTACGTCGTATGTGCAACATTATTACGACGTCAATCATTAGGACATCTTTCAAAGACTATTTTTTGCTATTATAATTTTTGTCAAACAGACGACGTTATTATGACGTCTCTATGACGTCTTTCAAAGACTACTTTTTGCCATTATAAATTGTGTCGTTTGAACGGCCTTATTATGATGTCATTACGACGACTTATTATGACGTCTTAACAACGACGTACGCGTGTGCAAGTTTACGTCTAGTTGACATCAAGTTATGTCGTCTTAAATTAGACGTAATACATGATGTAAATAAGACGTAATTTTTACCAGTTTCTGCTATCAGGGAATATCTCTTTGTTCCTCATCCGCATCTAGACAGCTTCGTTCCTCCTGAACACTTCAGCTTTCCCATGGACCCCGCAGTACCCCGCAGCTTCCCCATCATATTCAAGATATGCCCCCACAGTCCTTAACACCTACTTGTTTAATCAACCATAGGATTTTTGGGGCCAAATGCATTGTTTGAAATTCGTAGTTATATATTTGGTCCAATTAGTGTTTACCATTATGAATATTGGTATTGGTAAATTTGTGTCTGTTTTTTTTCTTCAGGCGCACACATATTAGTTGTATATTAGTTGTATTAGTTACTGTTTAAGTTGCGCTTAGAAACATAAGTATTAAGCGCCATATAAATAGTATAATTATGTATCATCATTATTATTAGAGCTTAACGCGAGCAACTATAGAGCACAACGTGATGTCACGACACTGTCACAACATCTAGTGCATGCATCACGACAGTGGCTTAGCTACGGGGAAGAGCACATTCCCCCCCTTTAGAAAAATAGAAAAAATAATAAATAAGTACATAATTTGACCAAAAAAACAATAAATTAAGTGCGACTCCCCTCCCCCAGTGGCTGCGCCACTGCACCATGAACAAAACACACCATGCATGAAATTTTGAACATTGTAGAACGAGTCTTACAAATTTATTAGGGACTTTTGATTGCACTTCCACTATATAGTGGACTGGTACGTGATATGTCAGGATTAGGCCCCGCCCCACGTTCACCCATTGTTCGGTCACCGGTATCAGTCGAGTACTAACGTAACGTGGATTCGACCGATTTGGCGTTCGTATTCGTATGAGACGGTTGACCGAACAATGGGTGAACATATGGGTTTGGGCCCTATATAATCGTGACGTAATGCACGTACCAGTCCACTATAGTGGACGTGCAAATTGAAAAGTCCCTATTGTGAGCTATTAAAGGACGTGACAGCTACGAGCCAAATATGCTCGTTTTGGGAAAATTATCGGAAATAACTTTATTGGCCAAACTAATTGATTAGTATTGTTGAGTAGCATAAAAAGGGGCGTGTGTGGAAAATCCAAACCTATCGTTAAATGCAGGAATATCAGTTAAAACGTTTATGAAAGCCGCTGACAATGAGCCTAAATTCACCATCAGTTTGGCACGTCTACGCTGGCCACAGCTATACGCTCGTTCGTGCGTGCGATACGCTCGTGCGAAACCATGTGCTGCATTTGCCATAGGATTAGCACACAGCGCACAGGGTGCATATCAACATACAACCGTCGGCGATATCAATTTACAATAAATGAGTTTTATAATTTACCAAATATATCAATTTTAAAAAAACAAATAAATAAATAAATAAATAAATAAATACAAATAAATAATAAATAAATTTAACAAAATTATAAATAAATAAATAAAATTAAATAAATAAACAAAATCATAATTTAACAAACCCATTAGATTGAGCGAAAAGTTCACAGCTTAAATATAAGTATTTAAAAAGGGCTTGTGTGGTAAAATCTGAACCTATATAAGCATTGTTAAATGCAGAAATATCGGAAGAAATCCAATGGCCGGCCGTAAAATTTATAAATCCACCGCCCGTTCGCACCTGTCCGCCCGCTATAGCGCTGGCCGGGCGCTGGAGATATCGTCACCGGAGACCGGAGACCGGATACCGGAGACCACGAGGTCTTTTGCATGTAGCGTATGCGTGATTCCGCGTTGGCGGTACGATTTGCAGCAAATCAGTTTCATAATTTTGCAAATTTATCAATTAGCCTGGTAATCTTATAATCCCATATTAGTAAAATGTTATTTTTCCACATGGTTGTTAATAAGAGCATACATTTCATTTTTTGTGTGTGGGGCATTTTCCACTACTGTCATTTACCTTTAATCGCCCAGGCCTACCTGGCAGCTAGTGATAATCTTGTAGATATAGCCGATGGCCTAGCCGATCTAGCTGCCATGCACACCGAGGTTTGCGTGCGTGTGCTTTGAATATAATGTGCGGTCGATGTACATTTCTAATTACAACTGGGGGCGATATCGATCTGTGACACAGATCGTTTTCTAAATTTGCAAATTAGATATCAATAAGTAGGCAGTTTCTTGGAAAAATTTGTATACTCCCATATTAGTAAAAAATATATTCTTCCACATGGTTGGTTATATAATAAACACACCATGTAAAAGAATAAAAGTGCATATAATTGCATTTTTGTTGTGTGTGGGGCGTTTCCCAGTACTGTACGGTCATTTGGCTTTAACTGCCTATTTAAAAGCGATGAAAATGTGTAATGCTTTTCATCACATCTTCAAGAAAAACACTCCTTGGAATGCAATGATCACCGATGATGTATCATTTAATATGTTATATAGATGAAATGTTGAGCCTCGGTTTTTGCTAACAAAAATATATCGTAAATAATTTTAAAAAATAAAAATACATATTATATGTAATAATGGTTGCTACTTATATATGAGAAATATATATATGCCACTGGAAGAAAAAAAAAGAGAAAAAAAGGAAAATAAAATAATAGGCTACAATAATTCGCCAGAACGTTACTGCTGGTCATGAAGATATCAAATTATGTGTTGAAAAATATATGTTTTGTTAATTTTCCTTTAAAGTGTGTAATTGCTATTTCATTTTCAATTGCTCATATTCTTTGCCCTCAGCTACCAGCTTGATGCACCCCTGGAAGTCTCGGCCAGGGGCTAGCTGGACATGTGGTAGATGTGAACCCTAAAATCGTGTTTACTTTCCCTCGCTTTTTACCAATTGCGTCCGATCCACCTGTGCATGCATGCTTAGCTAGCTACGGTAGCTAGCAGAATACACTCAGTCGATCAGCTCAATATAGGTGCGCGCGTAAATTACGGTCCTTAAAAGCTGATCGGAAATTGGCCAAGGCGAGTGTTCTTGAGAGGGGAGGATAAGAAGCAAAATATACCGAGTTTTTAAGCTAAATCAAGGTTGGAAATCGTCCTTCGTGAAAAGTTGCACAACTGACATCAAATTAGTGAGGTAAGATGATCATACATGCACTTTTAATAACTGTTTGATTTGTGTACGCTCGTGAAATTTGTGCTTAACTTGTGTGTGTTTTACCAATGGCCATTTTTCACCTAGCTGTCTCTTTAATAATTTTCGTGGCATGCTGTTAACATTTTGTAAAAGAAAAATGTTCAATGGTTAACTTTATGCATTAACATTGGAAGAAATATTTATTGTACTGGGTTTAAAACTTTCATAGCCATTTTCACCTCAATATTTCATTTGTCACTAATTATTGTGTTATGCAGTCTCTATAAAAAAAAAATGTAATTACAAGATAACAGTAATATTCAATGAAATAAAAGTGTGTTTATCAACTTTTGCTAGTTAAAAACAGCATCTCGATACGCGTATAGAAACGCGGTCATGTGTTTTGCATGATGCGCCACCGTAATCAACTTGTCACGATACAAAATTTAATGAAGGCCTTGCCCTTGGCTACGTCTGTGTCTGAGCTGCGCAGCTGCATGCTTTGCGCTGTTTGACCCGGTGACGGTCACGCTAAATCTGTATAGTAGGTGTACTACATATCGGCACCCTGCGTAAAATTCGTTTTGGCGCGAGTTGTGAAAAATAACGCATACATGTGATGATGCACGCTACCCTTAGAAACTGAAATAATGCGTAGATCGTCCGCTATGAGTAAATTTGTGAAATGATGCCAACATCGCACAAGAAATTTTGAGTTGTGTGCATTGTCAATGAGATTTGAGGAGTGCCGGTTTAAAAAAACACGCGATCTCGTGAAGCTAGAAAATAACACACGCGATATATCTCAAAATATAACTTATAAATCGCAAATCTGATCATCACAGCGGAATCTGCACTCCACCATACGCACTGCAAAATTTGTGATCAGACACCAAGGCGCATGCGCACAAACTATAGTAAACAGGCCTACGAAAATAGTTCCCAGGCGTAGTAAACAATTCAAAATGTCAAAACCCGACGGTGTAGATATGGAAGCTCCATTCATTTTTAAAGATTTGATAGAGCATGCATTGATTATTAGCATGCAATTGCGAAATAATAATGGTCACGACTTTTGCAAGGCACATACTCTGAATGCCACGCGTGCACCATAATCAGTCTACGCGCATGCGTATTTGCGACTGCGAACAAATTTTGCAGGCCACGGATAATTAGCACCACACCAGGAATCTTACAAGAGCAGTTACAGAGAGTTGCTCAGAGGTCAACATAATGCATGGTGCAAGGGGCCGCGGTGACAGTCAATGAGTCAATCATCAAGTACGTAGTATGTAAACAAACGTTAACAAAGAACAAGCAAGCATGGGCGTTCAGGCACATTTACTAGGTTGAAATTTGTTCTTGATATCCCGGGAAGAAATCACAGGAGAGATTGTTGCGGGATTATATTGACAGAACATTTTCTAGTTGGCGGTGCAATTATTATTGACTAGGTGAGCTAGACTATTGGTGACATCCATGTGACATGAACAAGAACAATCATTAAACACTGGTGGAAATTTGTTTGCCCTGCAGAGCTTTACGTAATATTGCCAATTTGAGATGGCAGAGTAGCTTTTCACTTTTTTAGCTATAAATGCTATTCAAGCACATTTCGGTAATCAGTATTGTCTACCAAAAGTGTGCCCATGACTTGGCATGCATGCCTAAACAGAACCGATGCTCTATATACAAATAACATAGAGCATCAGTTCTTTTAGTCATGCATGCTAAGTCGTGGATATGCTTTGGTAGAGAATGCCGGCACGTCGATCAGTAGAGAATACCTCTTTCATAGACAATAAATAGAATAAATAGAATAAATAGAAACACAACATAATTTTCTGTGCCGGTCGATCTCTGACCAGTGCAGAAATATGGGCAATCTTATCATTCACAGCGTGCCGACAACGTAACTTGCATGACTAAAAGAACCGATGCTCTATACAAATTGCAAATTGCAACACTTTCAACGATCTAAAGCCGCCAACTTGGCATCTAAGCAAACATCACAATTTTGTTAAAGGTAAAGGCCAGTTTTGGAAACGCCCCCCTCTCAAAAAATGAAATGGAAGCTCTTATTACCAATAATGTGAAAGAATATAATTGTACTAATATAGGATTATCCAAATTTGGCCAAGAAACCGCCTACTAATTGATATATTTGCAAAATTATAACTTGATCTGCTGCAGATAGAGATCGCCAACTCCGGAATCGCCCATACGCTACGTACAATGACCACGTGCAAGTACACGAGGTGTTCGTTTTTACGGGTTTGTCCCCAGCTTGTCGATATCTCCCCCAGCGCTAGCGGCGTGGACAGGTCCGAACTGGCGGTGGACTTATAAATTTCACAGGCGGATATTGGATTTCTTCCGATATTTCTGTATTTAACGATGCTTAGGTTCCGATTTTAACACACAAGCCCTATTTCAATACTTATTCAACAATAATGATAAATGTAGATGTATTCGGCTTCTTTCCCAAAACTGGAATTCATCTCTAACAAGCAAATGGAGCTAATTGCTGCCATCAAGCCAGAACTGCCAATGGCGGCGAAATCGGCAACAAGCTTATGTCGTTAAAGATGACAGTACTGGGAACCGCCCCACACACAACAAATGAAATATAATTATGATCTTATTTAATACCAACCACGTGATTTTTTACTAATATGGGATTATCAAAATTTGGCCAGGAAACCGCCTACTAATTGATATATTTGCAAAATTAGAAAACTATCAACGCATTGACATATCGCCGACGGTTGTATTTTGAAATGTTCATCCGCACATTACATGAATAGGCAAAGCACACGTAAAGCCCGCAGGGCGTGGCAGAACAGCTAGCCGATTGAAGGATTTGCGGCCGGCTAGTTCCGGCATGCCAAACAGGCTGTGCGCCGTTTAATTTAATAGGCAGCGGATGGAATTCCCCTTATTTAAACCCATTTTACAATGATTAATACATCTTTTAGATTCCTAGTTGACCATACATTGCGAGACAAACGAATATCACTAGCGATATTATTTCCGATACTATATCCGCAATGAGTAATATATTTACTATTATTAATACATGGTTCATAATTTACCACATAAACCCTTTTTTATACTATTTCAGCCATGTTGATCAATTTGTTAGGCCAATAGAGTGGATTTCTGTAATTTTCCCATTACTGTCATTTGGCTTTAATGCTGTGAATGAGCCAATATCATCACCGCCATTGAGCAAATACCATAACAGCACCAACAAGCTAATGCTATCATTCGCCAGTACTGCCAACATCAGTAATTATTACACATGTATACAGGCCAGTTTTCCAATTCAATAAATCACGTTTTGTTTCCGTCTCGGGTTTCTATTTCATAGCGGTCATTATTGTTATGATATTAGTATTGTTACGTGTATTACAAATGTGTCAAATGCGAGTCAATATCAGATGATATTACCCCTCCATGGAGCTGAATATTTAATCCAGCGCTTAAGTGCGCACATTCATACGCGCGTTTATTAATGACGTATGAATGGATTTGTGCGTGTCCAATTATGATGTATGAAAACGTTTACGCATCTCTGCTATACGCGCTAATGACCCTTCATGGGTTGAAAATGTTTAATCAGTCATTTGAGATTCAATGCATTGGTCTCCGTCAATGAACAAGATGGATTAAGATGCTGTATTTTTTTGTTTATTTATGTTTTCCTCTGGATAGTATGTATAATAAATCATTTTGACTGGCTTGTTCTTTCGTGATATATCAGAAATATTGCATTCGCTAGGATCATATTGCACTCATATTCGACTCGTACAATATGATCCTAGCGAATGCAATATTTCTGATATACTACTCAAGGCCAGTCAAAATTATATAAATAGCTAATGCCGCCAATATTAAAGCCAATACCTCATATTGGCCAACATCGTCAGCAAGCTCGATCATGGCGTCAAAGAGCCATTTCCATCACCGCCAATGAGTTAATACCAATTGAGCCAGTATTGTCAACAGCACCAACATGCCAATGCCATATTTATATCAATACCGATGTCCGTCAAAATCCCAACATCTGAAATAAGCTAATACGGTCAATTTGCCAGTACCGCCAAGATCGCTCATAAGCTCTTGCCGTCAATGAGCCAAATCTCTAATGGCGGCAACATGACCAATGAGCTAATGCTGCCGACGAGCCAATATCATGATCGCCATAGTGTTAATGTCATTGATGAGCCAATTAGTGCTGTACATAGTAAAAGAACCGATTGAGAAGAAATGAAGAGTTCATAATTCAAATAACAATAATTGCCGAAAACCAAACTTCACTGATTTGTGCGTGAAATAGAACTCTATCTAAAGAGCAGCATGTTCTTAAAATATTGTGGTCCAAAATTATGACCTAGCTATAATGAAAAACATGTTTTAATGCAAAAGAATGATAAAGATGCATGCCATTTTGGTGTGAAAACCAATAACCACACAGCATACAGTATACATAGTTTACCCAATCGGCACGCTAAATATCGCATACTATGTATGAGCATATATCTTGTTTTTGTGTGAATACTTATCCCGTTCCCCTCGAGAATCTGAAATCCCCATAGACTTTGTACATAACCCACGAATCATGTGCTTTTTACAGATTTTTATAACAGTGAAAAGGGCGCTAATTCTCCACGCCCAACGGACTGGTTCAAACCGGTTTTGCATATTGAGTAAACAAGCGATCTGTGCCTGCCTTGCGGCTTGCACATGCGCTCAGTGACTGTTCGTTTTCAGAAAATTACCGAAAATAACTTCATTGGCCAAACTAACTTCATTGGCCAAACTAATTGATTAGTATTGTTGAAATAGTATAACAAAGGGCATGTGTGGAAAAATCTGAACCTTAGTATTGTTAAATTAAGAAATATCAGTTGAAATATTTATTCATGTTGCTGACATTGGGCCTAAATTCACCACCAGTTCGGCCAGTTACGCCAGCGTAGCTATACGCTCATTCGCGTCCGGAGTGCACGTGGTACAAAATTTACCATAGTTATGATGCATTGCACACAGCCGCGAACATGCTGTTTAATTGTGTCGGCGACTGACAGTTTTAATTTTAAACATTTTATTGCTCAAATATTCAATTTCAACGCAGTTTGTGTCCAAATCTTTACATTACCAAATAAGTTATGATATATTCTTCACATGGTTGATGAAAAAAGCATAATTTTCCTTTTTTGTGTGTGGTCATTTGGCTACGTCCTTCTCATTTTCAAAGAAATGCCCAAAAGCAGTTAAACGCCCTTTGATTATTGGTCTATATTTCAGTAATTCAAACGAATTATCATTTTGTTATCCACTCAGCGCGTTCAGTATTGCGTACTAATGAGTGAGCTATGTTCCGTCAGCATTAGAGTTGCGCTTATAATGTCTTCAGGTGGCACGTTACTTGATCTTGGCACTGTGCATCACACACTTTGGTGGCGGCCATCGATCATTGGATATGCGTACCACTATGCACTGGCAACCGCTATGATTAGCCACTGGTGGACATGAGGAATCCCTCTTTCTATATTAAGCTATTGCACTGCGGGCTTTTATCATTTTTTGCATGGTCATATTTGTCTTATTCGAGATGCATACATGTACATGGTAGGTAAGTTTGTTACATGTATGTAAATGGTGGTTGAGAGTATTAGATGGGGTTTGAGCACATGCAGTACCCAATGCCACAGTAACACATCCCCCTAAAGCCTTGCTGTTAGAGCCATGAAAAGCCATTTTTGTGGAACGTACGCAATCAAACGGGGCTATTCCATTGCTATTCCATGGCAATTGTAGTTTCTGCGTGACAATACGTGGCAGGTACTATCCTGCTCTACGTGCCACTAATTATGGAAAGGCAGAGCTGAAATTTCAAAATTTTCAAAATTCTGCTACATAAAATCAGCCTTGTCAACCAGCTGACATGCCATGGCAGGTCCAAGCTAATGTCCCCCTTGATGGTGAAGATTCATCTTCATTAGTACGTCATTAGTACGTCAAATTTGGTATCATTTAAAAGCTAAAAGTCTGAAGTTCACATTTTTAGTATAGAAATTTGCATAACCTGCATATTTAATGAGTAGGGGACATCTAATTTGCATATTTCAAATATTAGCGTGACGTACGGGACATTATATTTTTATTATTTATTTAATCAATCAAGCATTAATTTCATATATGGAGACTAGTAAAACTAATTACTTGCAATAGTTGACCAAATTTTCAAGTTTAAAAATAATTAATTATGCTAATTAGGGTGTGTCCAAAATGCTATGTCCGGTACGTCTTACGTCATACGTATTAGCAAATGTGACGTTCAGGACATTTTCAGTGTTAAAGCAATGGCAAGTCAGGTAAAAATTATTTGTTTGTGTTTTAACCGCTAATCATCATTTAAGAATACTTGCTTAGACTCTCCAGAAGCTCAGAATAAATAGGTCGTATACTTTCAGGAGTCACCTCTAACAAGAATTACCGTAAAACTCCGTGTATAAGACGCACTTTTTTTCCGTCGGAAAATTTTCAGAATTTTTTTAGAATTTTTGTTTTTGGGACACCCGGTAGTCATGTTTAATGCATATTAAACTGGTCTAGGGCATGACAAGAGCTTGATATAAGAGGGAACATTTATCTTTTTTTTTTTTTTTTTTTTTTTTTAATAGAAAGTTGGGGGTGCGTTTTATACACGAGTGCGTCTTATACACGGAGTTTTACGGTACATGTTTTTCCATTTCATACTTCATGATATAGCTATATTTTCATGGAAATATGTCTTGAGGGGGAAATTTTAAATATCTTTAAATTACCATTAATTAATTATATAAAATACTACACAATCAATTTGAGTAGGGAAACTGCATGTAAATGATGGAAAGACAGTATTACAGTGGTTCAGTACACCAAGACATTCCAAACAGGTTCAAAAACTGCAAGAAAGTGCTAAAAAGGCACAAAATAGCATTACTTTTTCTTCTGAACAATCCCATGTGTAGGATTTCATGCAAGTTGCCACATTTTTGATGATTCTGTTTAATTTACTCATATTTATCTCTTTTTGGGCAAATTAAAAAGTAATTTACATCAGAAGAATGTAACCTACACATTTTGAAGCCAAATTAAATAGTTATTCTTAAAAATTAATTTGGAATTCATTAACTTAATTAATGAAAATTATTGTTCCTCAGAGCTTCAATTTTTAAAAGTTTGATTACAAATTTTAATTGAAGTGTTTTTAATTTCGAAGCCATCAGAATATTAGATTTATACAGTAAGAACAAATATATTGCAAAATAGAATAAAAGATTTTGAAATAAATATAGAAAAATGACAAATAAAACTTGAGGAAAAAATGTCCTGTACGTCACATGTCCCATACTTATTTTCTTTCAATAATTATCATGAGAAAAATAGTCATGAAAGAATTTTTTTTTTTTAATGTGTACTAGTATGTTTACTGAATGTATAACAAAGAAGTTATTATCAGCCCTGTAGATTCAGAGAGTTTCCATGATACACAATTTTCTGAAAAAGTCAAAATTTCTCTGGTCCCGTACGTCACGCTGCATATTAATTAGCATAATTAAATTTTAATGAGCGATTTTAATTTTAAAAATTTGCATTTGAGGATGGGACTAAAAGTCCCAGATAACAATGCTACGTTGGCCCATCGTTGGCCCAATGTGGGCGGTCATGTTGGGCCAACGTCAAAACGTGACGTTTTGCCCACGTCATTCTTGCCGCTGGGCCCTCGTCGGCCCAACTCCCATAAGCCAACGTCAATTGCCAATGTTGCGCCAACGTTTGCCCAACCTTTTATTTTGCTATTTCTGACGTCAAGCCAACATTGAGCCGACTAAACCCCAACGTTCATACGACTTTATAAGTGAACGTTGGCCCTACGTTGGCTTGCCTACCGTCGTAATGCGGTTGTTTGTCAAACGTTAGTACGACGTCAACTAGCCAACCAATATCCAACGTAGTAGGCGAAACGTTGGCCCAACGTTTGCTTTTCGACCATATAAATATGATTGTTCGTCTAACTATCACCCAACATTGTTTCAACGTACATTTGCCGACCAGTTTGCCAACAGTCAACAGCCAACGTCGGCTTAACGTTGTTTTAACGTCAGCTCGCCGACTGCAAAAATATGGTTGTGAATTTACCGTAGGCCAACGTTGGCTAAACGTTGTTTTTCCAACCGCGACTGTGCCGACTATAGACTACGTTCCGCCAACGTCGCATTGTTATCTGGGGTAGCTTTCCAAAGCACCAAAAAGATTCCAAATCAAAGCTCCTTCCTCTTAATAATATTCAATTGAGGCTGTGAAATTTCCCGTACATCACAAGTCAAATAGCTTGGACCTGCCCAGGTACGTGTGATTGGGTCATAAGATGATAGGACTTGAAACTTACTTTTCATTGAATTGTACTGGTTTTAGCGGTCAAATTGATAAACTGTCATTAAAGTCAATTATTCTGAGTTACGCACGTTTGTCTCCATATATGTTGGGTTTTGCTTAAATAGCTCCTTTGCACCGGACTAACCTGCAGTGGTTAACTTCAGTCGATATTGCATGGCTGGGGTCCAGCAGGGTGATTACTCTTAGCTTTGCATTGCCTGTGAACTAAATGCACAGGATGGCTATAAGTGAAAGTGAATTAATGCCAAGTCCAACAAGACACTTTTTCTTAACGATGCACAGACACTGTTATTTTCTTCAATTGTTTTGAACCTCTACAGGTGGCGTACGTGATAATGTTTTTGTGTAGGCCCACTCGACGTTCAGCAATGGGACCCAGCAACAGAGCTCCACGAAGGTGCAGGTCAATTTACGCAAAACCCACCGTGGTGGCAAGCGAGGACAAGGAGGATCGCTTTCCTGCAAATAGAAACCATTACCGGAATAAGAGAAAAGACTATGGTAAGTTGTGATGCAATTTGAAGTGATGACGCAGACTGACGCTACCGCTACACACCTAGAGTACAGGAGTGGTAGCCACATGTGGCGTGGATAATCTGAATAGCACATAAATGCAATACAGGGTGGCCCCCAAAAAACAGAACGGGGCACTTCCCAAAATATAGTAACAAAATGATTATATCCATCGGATAGGCTTGTCTTTTCCAATGAAAATGATACCAAGAACAGCATTAATTTTCTTTTCCAATGAAAATGATACCAAGAACAGCATTAATTTTTTAGGCGTTGTTGTAGACAATGAACTATCCTGGATAAAACACATTGATTATGTATGTAAAAAGACTAGTATGTATATTGGTATGCTTTTTAAGTTTTGCTCTTTCTTGCCATTGAAATCCTTAACAATGTTATATAAGTCTGTTATTCTACCACATTTTACCTACTGCAATTTGGTATGGGGAAGTGCAAGTAATTCACATTTAAGAAGACTCTTAATCTTACAGAAAAAAGCTATCAGAATTTGTTTTAATATGCATTTTAGAGCTCATACTGCACCTCTTTTTAAATCAATGCAGTTATTGAATATACTTGACAATGTATCATTTAATGTTGTTATTTTTATGCATAAATTTGTACACCAACGTTTACCTAAAGTTTTTAATGCATTCTTTAAAAAGCACTCAGATGTCCATGGACTTAATACAAGGGGAAAAGACAAATTTTATTTACCAAAACTGAACTCGTCATTTTTACAGCGCTCGATAAAATACCAGGGAGTTGTAGAATGGAACAAACTTAACTCAGATTTGCAGAATATTAATAATTGTACCATCTTTAAACGCATCTTTAAACTTCAATTGTTCACTAATTATTGAGTATCGACGTTGTGTTTTTGTTGTTGTTGTCTTCTGTACTTGTTATTGTTAAATGTTTAGGTTATGTTTCTTAGTAAAATTTCCATGCTTAAAGTAATGTATACAAATAATTTCTTTTGTTTTGATTTTGATTCTGTTTACATATCATGGGTTTGCCGTTAACAAGCACTTTGCTTCTAAGGCAAATACCTGTCAATTTTTACACTGTACCGTTTTTATTATTGTATTTTATCTGAAATAAATGAATAAATGAAATGAAATGAAACAGTAATTTTGGACGAGCAGTAATTCATGACCCTAGGGCAGCCCCACGGCGCCCGCAAGGCCACCGTATGCCTGACGTACGGTCGACGTGGAACTGTTCTACGGCATGGCTACGGCGTGTCTTATTGCTACGGTGAACGTAGAAATGAAAACAGTTATAACTCCGCGCAATAATTCCACGGCGACCCCTGCGGCCACCCTGCGTCCACCGCAGATTTTCTGCAGCCGCCGCACGTATCTCACGATTTTGGCGGCGTACGGCCGCCGTACGCTCGCCATAGAGCAAATGTGACTGGGGTATAAATGGCCATACAAGATTCTCTTATGGACCGATCAATATCTGTCCGACCATGGCATTAACTTTGTAGAAATTCAACCAAAATCACTTTTCTTGTACCTTGTTGTTCGCTTATGGTACAGAAGAATGAAATGGGTTTTGAGTTTTCAAATGTCTTTTAAATTATGGAGTTATTTAAGATTGAACTGAAGAGCATTCAAGAACGCTTTTTTATTGTACTCTGGAGTATCAGGAATGAGATTAATTAATTAATTTCTTTTCTAACTGGGTATACATTGTTCTTTTTCTATGAAAATATCACATATCATTCATAAGTTAAAGGTAACCTTGAGTATTGGTAATTTCCAAAGTGCCCCCCCCAAAAAATTTAATTGTAACAGATTTGGTTGATTTCAATTCCATATGAAAGATCATCGAAAAAAAACATGGGAAATAATAATAATTCCCATTCAAATGCTCTAATTGTTGTGAAATTTGCTTTCAAAATATTTATAAAAGTGATTGCAACACGTCCGGGTATCACTTTTTAGAGGCGCAAGCGTTCTAGGTTCTCTTAATACGGGACTGAAAATTAATATTTGTAAGCACGCTAATTGTGCTTAAAACTATACATATGATACTATACTTACCACCAATTCACTCTCCATTATGTGATTCAACTATCGGGTTCATTAAAATTATGATTTTTCCCTCCATTCCGCAAAAAATCAGTGATATATGCGCCTCCTCGACTTCTCTCCATGTGTTAGCGCGACTCCGAACAGAATTTTGAACGAAAGATTTTCGTGATGGCCGCCACGGCGCGCCAATGCGAAAGGCGAACGGGGCGTGCAATACACATGAATATGCGCGGTACTATTACCGCGCATTTAACAGTCCCGTATTAGCAAAGGAAGACCTAGAACGCTAGCGCTTTGCGCTAGCGTTCTCTAGAGTTAATTTGACACTTGAGTTGTAACGGCTCTTTTTGAATGATAACAGGGGTTTTACTTTGTCGTTTGTAATTGTGTATACTTTTCGAGCATGGTGAAGTTATAACTATTAGTTTGTACCGTAATCGTGCAGGTTTTGGTTACTAAAGTTAAGTTTGACCAATACTCAACGTTACCTTTAATGGATTATTGAAATGAAGTACCTACATGTAAATACTAAATTACAATAATCAATTATTTTATAGTGCTTTTACATTGATCAACTGTTCGATGCACTTTAATACTACCTCTCCCATCTAATCTACAATTAAAATGAACTTTTCTTTTCAATGTTTCCATTATGGGAGATAACTAACTTAGGGTATTTAACTGAGAAATGCAAGGCCTTTAAAATGATGTAGTGAAGCACGTCATTTCATTTTAAAAGTCTTTTCAACTTTCCTCTTCAGCTCTGCAGCACATCTCCGATGATTCCTGTCTCTTGCACAACCATTATCTGCTGGGCAAGAAGAGGAAGCAAGACAGTAGCCACGTCTGGATTCCATTCTCTCAAAAGTACAGGATGATCAACTTGGAGAGAGCAAAGGCTGCTGGCATCTTACCGGTGTTGGATAGGGTGGACACTAATGAAAACGTGCCGATGGATACCTCAGAGACAAATGAGAATGCGCCGGTGTTGTATATGGCGGATACAGACAAGAACGCACCAGATGATTGCACTGGTGTAGATGAAGAGACAATGTCTGAGGAAACGGTTGATCAAGTGCCACATAGACATACAGGAGAGGACTCCCTTCCCCTCCGGGTAGATTTAGACTCTGTCTCAGCCCAAGATAGGGAAACTCTCAAATCGGATCAAGAACAGGAGCAGTCGACTGAGGAGAGCGGTGTTTGCAATACTTGTTCCGAGAGTGAGGTGTCCGAGGCGTCGTCGGAAAGGAGCTCACTAAACGATAGCGGGATTCTCTCTCCTGCGATGCCTCCGCCCCCCGCCACGCCCCCTGTGCTAGGCAGCGAGGAGGAAGAAGCAGATTTTGCAATAGATATATTCAGATCGAGAGTACTGGAACTGCGCAAAGTGAAATGTGGTAAGTGCATTGGGATAAAGAGAGAATTATTTCTGAATTGTTCAGTACTCTGTATATAGAATGACAATGTGCACGGCTCCTATAAATCCAGATTCAAATCAACATTAAAGGGGAAGGAACCCCTAGCCTTTTGACTTACTGGATGTGATGAGAGCATAACTACTATCATTGCTAGTCACATTATCGTAACCCGCTATTGTGTTCTCCGCCTGACACGTCATTTCACCGCGAAAAGTTGAAGAAATGGCTGCCTCCTGTGGGCATTGAAAGCAGACGACAGTGGTCCATCAAATATTGATTATTTTCATTATTGGGAATATTCATGAGGAAATAAGTGACTAGAAATGACAGGAGTTATGCTCTCATCACAGGAGTTCCTTCCCCTTTAATATTTGAATTTCTTTTCATTGAACCCAATAAAATTTATTGAACATTGTAAATTGTATTTGAGAACAATGCATAGTAAGCTATGTGAATGCTTATCTCTAGCTCGCTTTTTGGACTAGTTTTGGAGTCTTTGAAATGCTGTATTTGTGGCCGCTGTAGCTTTTTTTTTTAGTATTAAAATAATTGATGTTATGCTCTGCTTATTTATTCCACCTATATTTTAAAAAACATCAACAAAGCACTATTTCATAACTTTTGACTTGCTGTTTTGTAACCTTTTTGTAGCATTTTTTATTGCTGATAAAATTGTTAAATTTATCAATGAACCCTTTTGCTCAAAGCAATCGCACTAAAATGAAATGTTTTACACTTGCCTGACACCATTTTTACTTGCCCCAGGCAAGTGGTAGTGTCGAGCCCTGGTAAATGCATATTACATTCATTAAAAGACAATGAAACTGGCTTTCGGCTACTATTCATATTTCGAGGGTGAACAGACATTTAATTTGATACATGACTTGGTAATTTTGGCCTACTGGATCCCATGAAATCCTTCTGTGAACATAACCAAATTTAATAAATTTTACGGCGGCAAAATATGATGGGAGCGGCCATGTTCGTGTAACTCCCCGAAATGCCTCACAAATTATGACGTCTGTGCATACTGTCCAAATAAAAAGATCTTTTCACTGATTTGCAGACTCATCAAAGCGTCTACAAGTATTCAAACAATGGTTTGGTGCGGTGAAAACTAGTTAGTGCAGGAACGCATCATTGATCGGTTCAGTGGTGTCCGCACGGATGTAACAATGGCGGCCTCCTGAGTTCGCGTGAATAGTGGTGTACCCGATTGTGTTTGCACATATTTCTTCTAAAGCAGAAATCTGAGTCGGGGTAATGTTATGCAAAATGAACAAGCATATTACGATGTATAAAGTAGGATAATCTCTATTCTAGAGATTGCTTTGGCCTTTATAACGCTGATTCTGTTCTGATTGGTTTTGCAGAGTTGGAAAGAACCAAGAAGGAGCTCGAAGAAGTGAAAGAACAGGCCAAAAGGGACAGGTTGGAATTGGAAAGGCAACTGCGGACAGAAAGTGCTGCCAAATTGGAGCTGGAGAGAGAAGAAATGAACAAGACTTTGGATGAAGCGAACTCAAAGGCCAGTGACGCTGAAACCAGGATGAAAGCGATGGCCAAGGAGAAAGTCGACGATGTGAAGAAAGTGAAGAAGATGGCGAATGACCAGATACTGGTGAGAACTTGATAGTTTGAGCAGATATTTCCATTTCCAGATTGTTTTCCACCAAGAATTAATAAGTCTACTATTAATAGAGGGGCATATTGAAATAAGAGGCACATTCATGTTTGATATGTACTTTCCTTCTGAACTGACTTGCAAATTATTTTCATATTCTTTTATTTACTCAGTTGTCCTTTGTAAAATGTCCCTAAGGCTATGGTCACAACTCACAGTGGTGACCGACCGATTTGTAGCCTGCTCGGTCGCCGCTGGAATTTAGGTATCGCCCAACGATTTTTTGAGAAGTCGAGCAGGCTGTAGAGCCCCAGCGATGCCTGGGCGGTGCCCTGTCAATTTCCTGTCGGTCGCCGGTCGATTTTAGGTCAAAACTGGGTGAAATCGGGGGCTTCTCCGTGCGTCGTCCTGGCAGTGACCGACTGATGACCCACCAATCTCCCACCAGCCACTGGCTGATTTTTAAGAAATCGCCCAACGACCGGCCGGTGATCAGCGGGGCATCTGCGGGTGTCCCGTAGGCGTACCGGCGGCAGCCCGCCGGGCTTCGCCGAGAATTTCTCACGGGCGGCCGGCCTGTGATCGGCGGGGCATCTGCGGGGGTCCCGTAGGCATCCAGCGGCGGCCCTCCGGGCTCCGCCGGGAATTTCTCACGGCCATGATCGGGCAGGCGCTGCCCGGACGCCGACCGATTTTGAACTCGCCGCCCGGTGACCGACTGATCTCCCAGCGGCGACCGGACGGCGACCGCTCGGCAGCTTTTGACCGAGCAGCTTCGATTTTTGGACCTAAATCGCTCGACGGCGACCGCTCGATTAGGTCGGCGACCGCCCGTGCACCGAGCGTATTTTGGGCGGCGAGTGAAAAGTGAGCAGGTGCCGCCCGAATTTTAACTCCGCGCTCAAACTTCAGCGGTGACCGAGCGATGCCCTAAAAACCAGCAGTGCCCGGGCGGCCACCACTCGGTGCCCGAGCGAAATTGGCTAAAAACTCGCCGCCCGGCCGCCGAGCAGGCTACTTTTCTGGGTTGTGCCAATAACCTTAGATACAAGTTTGCAAACGAACCCCTGATCCCTCTACTATGTCTGCTACAACTTGTGCAACCTTAATACTCTTTACTTGTTCTGGCACATCATGCTCAAAAGGAGCAATTAGATCCTACAATAAAACTATATTGTGTCAGTAATGAATTCAATATCGGTATGAATTTAATTCATTAATACTGCCTTGTCTGTAGTTAACAAGGTGTTCTTGTTCTGAAGACTTTCCGCAAATGTTTGGCAGGTGGAATAAAGTTTCATGGTTTTCACGTAGTTTAAATTTTGTAATCATTATTTCCATGTTAAGGTCAAAATGCAGTTCATGATTGCAAATTTATCTGTTCTGTAATAGCAATGATCGATCTGGTGGTATATTTCCCTATGTGAGGCACTGAAGTGTATTCCTTGTACTTTTATCAGCCGGGAACTTGTGATCTTTGTGGATAAGGCTTCATATGATACTCTAAGATCTCTTATTGCCATGAAAGTATTAACAATTTGTCCTATTATGATAATATGTGGTATCATTTGATTTGAATTCACTGTCTGAAACAGTGACCAACATGTAGTCAATTTCTGTGTTTTATTTCAGGCCACGCAAAGAAGGTGTCAGGAGCACTTAGAGAAAGACAGGAATAAAGCGAAGCAGAAAATGGAAGATGCGCTTCGCTTGGCGGAAGATCGCACGGCTAAGAAGGTTGAGACAGTGCAACGTCAGATGCAGGGGAAGGTGGATGCCGCGGAGCGCGAGTGTCGGCGGGAAGTCGACGATGTCCACCGAGTCACGAGAAAGGAGGTAGAGATGAACCAGCGTAAGGCGGAGCAGGCGGCCATCAAGTACAACAAGCTGATTGCAGAGCATGTTGTCTTGCAGGTGAGAATAGGATCTTAGAATAACGATTTGATTTTATCCCGGGGAAACCCTATTTTATTTGCTCATTTTCATTTACCGTAAAAGACGCATCCCATTTTTTCGACAAAGCAATAAAGAAGTATTTGTGGACACTCTGTAGTGCTGTTGGGAACATGCCATGGTGACACTCTGTAGTGCTGTTGAAATACATACAACATTGGTCTAGGCTCCCATAAGAGCTTAATACATGAAGTAGCATATAAATGTTCTCATATTAAAACAAGTGGTTCGTGAAAAATTGCATATTAATGAGCAGTAACACACTGCTGCTCATGACGGAGATTTACGGTATATTACATATTTCTAGTCAGTTTCCCTGCGTTTAAAATAATATGTTATTATAAGTTGACAATGCATGCACAAAGGTAAGTAACTTTATTTATACGAACAATAAAGCTTAACTTCCGTCTGCAATGGCAACATTTGGCCAAGACCCTGTTATCACACATTTTAAAGGGCAGGGCTTTAATATCAAGTCACAGAAGGCTTTTAAACTGGTGTAAAATATCCTTTTATGTTATTGTACTTATTTTTAATAAACTAAGGCTGGAATACTGGCCAAAAAGAATATTATGGTAATTTATATGGTAGCAGAGCCACTTATAAACTCATTATTCACCATACAGATGAATTTTCATGCTAATAATGGGTATGATGTTTTCTTTTTTTCTCTCCTCCAGTCAAAAATATCTGATGCAGCTCGGCTCCTCAATATGGATCAGAATAGAGGGAACATGAACATGAACACGAACATGAACACATCAGCCAAGTATTAAAATGAGGAGTGTAGAATTAAAGTGAAACAAAACGCTTGAATGTTCGCTTACTGTTAATGATAAGTGCTTAATTCCTGTCACTTGTAGTTGTATATTTTCTCATGTGGATCATTGATAATCCGAAATGATCAATGTTTTTGTAACCACTATCATCAACTGTATTGACTGACCACTGGAGGCTGCCTTGTTTTCCAATGGTACCGCATGAAAAGTCATCTGAGTGCATCTGAGCGTGCACTAACAAAAGCGAGTTATGTAGCCGCCGTTGTTAAACCTGTTGGTATGTCAGTGATTATATTACCGCTTTTGTTAGTGCCAGTGTAATGACGTTACATGCAGTACAGTTGGGAAAACATGGCAGCCTCCAGTGTTCAGTCAAAAAAGATGAGTGTGGTTTAAAAAAACATTATTTCCATTATCAATGATACCAAAGAGGAAAAATATGTTTAGAAGCGACAGGATTTATGCACTTATCAGTAACAGTAAGTGAAAATGCCAACATTTGGCTCCCCTTTAAGGGGAACCATTTCCTCCTTTCCAGTTTGAGTGATCGTTAGTATGGATCCATGAAGTTGCCAGTTCACTACTGTTGTCTAGATCTAGTCAGAATTTTGTATTAACCTGTTCCTTACTAAGCTTTGAAAACCCGATAGACAAACCAGTTATGGGTTTGACATGAAGTGACTAACCGTCCGGGTGTCTTTTAATTTGTTACCTCAGTAGAAATAACGACATGAGGGTCATTCCACGGGGTTGGGGCAAAAAATATGACGATGTCCATGTAACGGTGGTATGAGATCTTCTACTACACATGGAAGATGAAATCATCTGTTGAAGATTTTTATGCAATGAATATTATATAGTAGTGCCCTACCAGAATCTTTCCTGTTTCAGTTGCTTTTCTTCAAAATCTTTGCTTAATACACATTTCTCTTTTTACCACCGTTACATGGACATCATATTCATATAACATTACATAAACTTTGGGTCCATAATATTGATTCACCATGAAGCTTTTTATGCAATACTCAATTTGAGCAAATATTGTTACAGTTGATATGAGACACAGTTTCTCATTTCTGGTATGTCACAAAAATTGCCCCAACCCCGTGGAATGACCCATATGTGTTAACCTTTCCAATTAAGCAGCTGTCTCATTATTTTAAAAGGTAATGTTGTGTTTCACCGTGGCATGTTCCCATAAAGCCTAGCTGTAGATGCCAATAAAGGGATCTAGTAACCTTGTCAAAATCCACAAAGCTTACTTTAAACGGGTAGTACAGTTTTGGTAAGGCTCAGCTTTAGTAACCTAAACCTGCACAACACATTTACAAACTACCGTATTTGTCGGTGTATTAACCGCTCCGGTGTATAAACCGCACCCCTAAAAAATTTTTTTTAAAAGTGTGGTTAATACGGTCGTGTATTAACCACACCCCCTTTTTTTTTTCTTTTTTTTTGTTTTGAAAAAAGGTGCGGTTAATACACCAGCAAATACGGTATATGAAATTATAGAAAGTTACAAACGACTAAGTAAAAAGCCTGTTATCATTTTAAAAAGAGCCATTAAAACACAAGAGGGCGCTCTATAAAAAAGCATTGGTTTCAACCATTTTCATACAAAATTACACATGTGATGTCTTGTTGCAATAATAATTAAATAGAGTGATATCAACAACTATTTAAAAACCTCTTTTGAACATTTTAAACATTTTTTTAGAAAATCATAAAATAAATCTGGGCACCATCAGATATATTTATTGATATTTCAGCTATTTTCGAACCGATTTTGATCAAATAAAGTTTATTCTGTCATTGTGTGTGTCCCACACACTGCTTCTAACTATTTTCTTCTGTCTTGTAACTTGTATTTTTGTAATTTGTGCATATATAGTTGTGTTGTATTTTACATTGTATTATGCTTTTTGGTCGAATAAATAATAATAATAATAATAAAATTGTATGCTCTTTAAACTTTTACACTCAGTTTATCATTATCTCACAAAAAAATTATTTAGTTACTTTAACTTAAATTGTTCTCACATACCGTAGGTGCTGGAGAACCCGGACGGGGGGGGGGAACCCGGCCAACAAATGGACAGGGTTACCTTTGAAATTAGATTTGCCGAGAATGCACTGAACATGCGACTCGAAACTTATATCAAACGATTTATCTGCATATTGCTCATAAAATACATGTATATTGCTGTTCTGTAGTCCTCCTGGTTATATCCAGAAAATCGCTTGAAAGTCAGTCTTTAAACTCCAACATTTGTTATTTTTTATTTTATTCACGATAATTTGAGATTACAATTTTTATAATCTTTATTCTCGCTTTTGTAAATCTACGCTCAGTAGTTCATTTCGGTAGAAACTTACACCAATTGGACCGTAATATCGCGGTGCCTTCGCTGATAAAAAATTATCGCTCAACGGCAAAGCGGGTTTCCGCACGGCGCGATTTCATGCACGAAGGTTCAATTTATCGCAGTGCAGGAGAACCCGGACACCGCGCACGGTGCGTGTACAAAGTCAATGACGCACTGTGCTATCTGTGTTGTGTGTGACTGTCCGGGTTCTCCAGCACCTACGGTACCTTGTTGTAGTTGCATCACCAATAGAAGCATGAAACCGGTTTTGGTTTTCCGTATTTCTTGTTTTTTATTAAGATATTTCGTTTGAAGTGTTCAGATTTATAAGTCTCGGTGGGAGACTTTCAACTTTGTACAAGAAATTGCGATGCGTTAGCAAAATATCTGCTTTTTTTCACTCATTACTCGGTCATATGACTTTTATTTACTTTGAAATTTCCACACATTACTCAGTGGACATATATCAGATCACAGAAATACAAATACAAATTGTATCAACTCTTTGTTAGGTTTTGCACATTTCAATAATGTTACTAGATTCCTTTAAGTCAATTTGAGAGAGAAAAACCACACTGCTGTAAACCAAGGGCTCAATAGGGGTTAAAGAGTGCCGCATAAAGCTGCGTTCCCATTAGAGCGAATTTCCGCGGCAAATTTTCTTTTTTTCGCAGCAAATTATTGAAAAAATCGCTCTGAGGAGTGATTAAAAAAGTTCTCCTTGCGAATATTCGCCATGTAATATGAATAATAAATATGAATAATATATGAATAACACTGATTTGGTCCGTGCAAATGTTCACGGCGGAAATTCGCTCCAGTGGAAACGCAGCTTAATTGTTGAAGGTTGCAGGATAGCCACGTCAGATCTTCCTAAAATGTCTGAATACCACATGCCTCAAGGGGGTGTTTCACAAAGAACCTATTAAGTTTGACTTAAAATTATGGAAAACCAGTATCTGCTATGTAATATGTTTACATTACTTGTTAATACAACATTAAATTTTGTTTAAAATCATATGTATTTTCTTTTATCAAGAAGATTTAACATTCTTGGAGTAAAATTCATTAGAAGTCTAAAATATCTGAATTATTGGTTTTGAACATTTGTTCATTCCAAGGCTACAAATGGCTTTCAATAACTTTTAAGTCCAACCTAAATTTAAGTTCCAACTTCAAATATTTGTGAAACACCCCCCAGGATATATGTGATTGCCATGTATCCATGTGTCCATGTTCGTTCAAAGTGGTTACCACATAGCTCTACCTAGCGCCATTGGCGTTGCGTGGTCGGACTGATTGGGGGGGGGGGGGGGCACGCAAATTATTTTATTTTTTCAAAAATGTCCCCCTTATGTTTTTTATTGTTTTTGTTGAATTATTGTTGGGCACGTGACCCCCGTAGCTCCGCCACTGCCTAGTCCCACAGAAGAGCTCACTTCCAAAAGGCGCTAAATCCACTTTCCATAAAAATTGAGTTAACGATATATGTACATGTATAGTCTACGTAGCTATCTATGAATCCAAATTTTATGACAAATACCTCACTCAAAATCAAAATATAGAAAGTTCAATTTTCATATTCCCATAGGCACGTGTACAAAGTGGGACAAAAAAACCTGTTTTCCTTGGAAGTTGAAAAGGTGGATTTAGCGCCTTTCGGTTGGAAGCTTTATTATAAAGTGACGATCATGAAGTAAATGTCAAGGAAGCACATATGTCAGTAGACAGGGCTGTTTATTACCAAGCAAAATGTTTGTTTAGAAATGTCAGTTCTATACCTTCCATTTAGTGTTTATTGTTAGCACATGTCAGTAGACAGGGCTGTTTATTACCAAGCAAAATGTTTGTTTAGAAATGATAGTTCTATACCTCCTAGTTAGTGTTTAGTATTAGCTCACATCAGTAGACAGGGCTGTTTATTACCAAGCAAAATGTTTGTTTAGAAATGTCAGTTCTATACCTTCCAGTTAGTGTTTAGTAGATCTAGTAACTTCCGTGAATTGTGATGTCCCACTGCATTTAACAGAAATTGCATTACTTGGCTTTTACAGAAAGGCTGTACATGTAGGAAGGTGTACGGTAACGACGCCATAAGTGGATGATATGATTGGGAATTTCGGCCACGAGATCAAAGGTTGCCATATATTAAACCTCTTTGCCAATATTTATAAAGGCATCCTAGCTAAGTTCCATTCTAAGTCTGTTTTTATTATAGGGCTATGTATGCAACAAGAGATCATTTTAGTCGTCAAAAAGGGTTAACTTAGGTAATATATGCTTACCCAGATAACCATTGTTAGTGACACTTTGTGGTGCTTACTAAGCCCTAGCATCTAAAAATAGACTTGGCTATAAACTAAGCTAGCATGGTTTATGAATATGGGCTCAAGTTTTTTAAATTGTGCCATCTTGCATTAACGATTCATTTGTTTTATTGACAACTATGTTTTATATTTTATATGAATTTTTACAAGTGTATACATATCATGATTGTTTTTTGCAAGATTTTTTATATATTGTATGTCACCTATCCCTCAGGATGATCTTCTCTCTCTCTCTTCCTGTTCTTTAATAAATACCATCATGGCCAATGTAATCTATTCGAGGTACAGTAGAACCTCACCTCATGATAACAATGTACAGTGGAACCTTGTAAAAACGAGGTAGAGTGGACCTCATTAATGAGGTACAGTGGAACCTCATTAATGAGGTACACAGTGGAACCTCATTAATGAGGTACACAGTGGAACCTCATTTTAACGAGGTACAGTGGACCTCATTAATGAGGTACAGTGGAACCTCATTTTAACGAGGTACAGTGGAGCCTCATTAATAGCGTACAGTGGAACCTCATGACATACAGTGGAACCTTATTAATGAGGTACAGTGAAACCTCATGAGGTACAGTGGAACCTTGAAAAAACGAGGTACAGTGGACCTCATTAATGAGGTACAGTGGAACCTCATAATGAGGTACAGTGGAACCTCATAATGAGGTACAGTGGAACCTCATTAATGAGGTACACAGTGGAACCTCATTTTAACGAGGTACAGTGGAGCCTCATTAATGAAGTACAGTGGAACCTCATAACGAGGTACAGTGGAACCTCATTATAATGAGGTACTTGGAACATTGGAAATTGACTTGCTATTTCAAGTATCTTGTAAATATATCAGAGCAGGAAAACAAAAGAATATAAAGAGCTTTGACCAGCAGAATTACCTGTTTATAAGAGGTTTTGTTATATAATCAGCTGTTCATAGCGAGGTTCCACTGTACAAAAAAACATGTATGTATGAAGTTATCTGGTAAATTATGATATACTTTGACATTGTGAAGGATGGGACTAGAATTCAAACTATTCCTATGAATGAATGAATGACATCAGAACGCTGCCACTTTGCCCTACTAATGGTGTCGCTTCTCTTTGAAAGTATGTCTGCATGATCGTTCGCAGTCTCGCAAAAAGGTGGTGGTTAACGTTTCCGGACAGAGAACATCAGTTAGTCGGGAAATGAGAAAAAGGGGTATATGCAAAATATAGGGTTATTGGTACATAGTCCCGTTTTGTGGAAAAGCAAGTCTCAATTTAGTAAAAAATGTTCTTGAACGATCACTTGTTTAAAATTTGTTACACCTTTGAATGACATGACACCACTAGGTTTTCCGTCCTATTCTAATGAAAATTGTTCTTGTAATTGCGATACCTCAAGAAATCAACTTGGCCTTTCAGTAGAACGCTACCCAATAGCTTAATCATTGGAATGTAGGCAGCCAAGTTCAGTCGTAAGGCCAAGTGCTCCTGTAAGTATGGTATGTATGTATATAAAGCTGATATGATTGTATGGGTCATGAGGTCAAAAGTCACAGGCTTGAGATCATTATGTATCAAGACTCATTTGATAGATTCGCATCAAACATGGTGCATTTGTTCTTGTTTTATCTGCTTAGAATTTATAATTATAGACCAAACAGAGGGGCGGAATTCTAGCATCAATTGGAAGGGTACTGTATTGACACAGTCATTGATTCGATAATTTACTCAGCTTCAAATTTGGCAACTTAATTAAAAGAATTCTGTGGCATTATGTAGCATATAACATGCACAGGCATATATTTGGACTGCGTACAGACTAATTGCTCTAATTCCCACTCAAGAATTTCAATACATGTCTCTACCTCTTACATTAAACACTTTAGCAGCTTTTAGCCCTAACATTGTTGTTGGAGAAAGTTGCAGAAACATAGAAATAGTTTTCTTTGTCAGTTCTAAACTATTTCTCGTTCCTTTTTATGCCTGAACTTGGAAGTATAATGTATATATTTAAAATGTTATCCCTAAAGTTGCTGTATTTCGATGTTCAGAATAAAATGTGTACATATGATACAAAAACTGCTTTTTGCTTTGTTCTTTATTTGTAATAAGTTACTCTGAATATACATATGAAAATAAACATTTTATACAATATGCAATGAATAGTATATGTTGCTAATATATGTAGAACATTATGCAGCCTAAATGTTCTATTATAGGGAATGATCAACATCAGTGGCATAGCTACCAATAATCTGCCAAAACAATACAGAAATACGTAAGATATACATATTAAAGGTATTCAGAACAAATATAAAGCTTTCAAAATTAAAAAAAAAATTGCACCAATATGCAGAGACATGAAGAATTATTGATCAATTAGTTTGGCCAATATAGATGTTTTTGGTTACTGTCCTAATGCTGATTAATGCTGATTTTGCCCTTGACTACGGGAACCGGGTGGGTTGTGTACAAAGTCTATGGGGATTTCAGAAACTTGAAGGGAACAGGTTAAAAAGATTAATTGGTATTTTTTATAGAATAAAATGTATATTATAAAACGTGATTGTCAAGCCGTACCAATTGTTTTCATATGAATTTATACAAAAGTGAGATTATTGATATATACATATATTGAAAAACATCATTGGATACCCCTTTTTAAGCAAGTTTTCTTTTTCAGGCAAGACATGGTAAACAAAAGCAAATTTTCTAAACCAATCATTACATTTGAGAGTGCATACTCAAATTAAATCGATGAATCTTCATGTTTGTCCAAACAATCAGTGCAAATTTTATCAGATTTTCTAAAATGTCATAGGCACACTACAGAATCCTCCTCCTTATTCTGTGTTATTTACCGTTTCACTGCGTATACTCCGGACAGGCGTAAACTTTGGCGCACTCCCATTGTAAAATCTTATCCAGGGGGACGCTAGTCTCAACACTGAGACTCCCAGAGATGTTTGGTGACTACTCAGAAGTACACAGTACCTACCAGGAGTAATCAAGATCCACCCATGTACTCCGGGGCAAAACATCTCCCCCTTGATCGTCTTCACAATGGCGGTACACCAAGGATTGATTGATTTATATAGGCCTGTCTGGCGTATACACGGTGAAAATAACAGAGAATAATAAGGATCCCGGGGCGACAATTTGTGTACTTCCATGTTGTTATTCTTGGATGTGTGAAAGCCCATGGCATTAAAGATCACGAGTCTACTAGCTAATCACTAAACAGACTTGGCCATTGAAGGTATCCAATGATAGGATATGCCTACCGAGTTGGAAATAACCAATGGAGTTTTCTTTTATAAATATGACTACTCATCAGTGGAACAAGATGCAGTCTCAGTGGAACAACTGTTGGAACAGAGACTGATTTTTCAGTAAAGACCTACTGATACTTAATGCTGATTTTGGTTGCAAACAATGAGCCAAGGATAATTGGAAATAATGTTGTGCTGACTGTTGACACCACCAGAAATAATGAAGTGACAAATCTATTGGGACCATATACATGACCAGGTATATTGCAGAAAGAGTTGCAATCGATTGTCAAGTTGTGATTAATTGCAAATCAGAACATGTGACCAAATGCGCAAATCTGATTCTAGTTCAAATTTGCAGTTAATTGCAACATAATTTTCAATCGATTGCAACTCTTTCTGCAACGGGATGGACCCAGCTCTAGCAAATCAGGATCTTAAAGGCAACTCATGTTTTGCAGATATTGGCTTTAAAAGTGAAGAATATGAACATTTTACACATGATCCGCAAAAATGAAATGATCATAATAATAACACATATTGTTATTTTTTATGATTTCTAAATCAAATCAACACTAATGATGAGTTTTGTCAATTCAAATAAAAATCTTTGATTTTTCCAGAGCCCATCATGTCTGGCTCCTACTAAAAGGCGAGAAAATTGAATGTAGACAATTCCAGATTGTTTGCAAAAGGATCAGCCATATGGACCAACATTAAATTCTTGTGAAAGATTTTACAGTGAAATCTTCTTAAAACTATCAGGCTACATAACGCAACAATTTGCCTGCTCAAAACTAGTGATACATTCTGATAATATCACATGTATACAGCACATATTTCAGTTCTAGTACATACAGTACATAATATTTATAGACCATTATACACATCTTATTTCATTAAAAACTACTTGCATGAACAAACAGAAAACAGCACCAGAAATTGATATAACCATTGACAATGGACAGGAGTTACATTTTTAGATACATTATATGTGCTATTACGATTTAAAATTTCATCAGTATTGCAAGCTAAACAGGGTATAATTTGTCTGCATAATCATTGGTTCTAATGCACATTGTAAAATTATCAATAGTCATATATAAACAGAATAGACAATAATAGTAGAATTTCCATGAACCTCTAGGATTTGCGGCTAATTCCACATTATTGAAATTTCATACACCCCAAAAATATTACAATCTAAACCGGCATATAATATAAAACATGAAAAAACACTAGACTAGTGTTTTGTCAGATTACTCTCCTTCCTTCAAACTCAATTTGGCAAAACCGATAATGCATAAAAGATGTCTTGTAAATTTGCATAGAGTTCATTGCAAACTAAAATCAGGGTGCTATATTCTTACTAAAATATTAAGTAGCCCCCGAAAAATATAATGTTTTCCCTGGCTTGTCCGCTACTATCCTTTGGCCCATCTAAGCCTATTTGATTATGGTATAAAATGCATTCTCTCCATAGACCCCAGCCCGAGTATATTCGAGACATAAATTAGATTTTACTGTTTACTCTACATATCTGAGACTATGCCGTGCTTTTGGTACTAAATATCCAACACCACTTAATCTCAAGGTAAAGAACATTTTTTTTCTTGCAACAACAACATAGTATCTTAGACAGATTAGACTCATGTTCTACATAATCTTCCACCCTCAATGTCCACTTTGCCTTCAATGTATGACATGACATCTATTGCTGATATCTAGAACTGTGTGCTCAGGGACTACATCATACCCAAAACAGTTTATCCAAACTGAAAGGATGATAATTTTTCTGCTCACACAGTTTAAATTGTTCTTAACCGCAAGGTAACCCGGACGGATTAGACTTGTTTTTTGCTTTACATCTCTTCTACAATCACTCTGCCTTCAACTTATGACATTATGTCATTCACTGCTGATATCAAGAACTAGGTGCTAGAGAACTAAATATCAAACACAGTTTATCCTCATTGTGTGGAAGAGAACATTTCTCCTCACACTAACTGTCTTGTAATAATCTTTATCAAGAGCAGCATGGTATTCTAGACTTTATATTGTTCTGCTTGTCTACTACTATTCTTCCATCATGCTGCTGACCATGCTGCCTTCTAGTAATGGCGTATCATCCACTGCTGATTTCAAAAGTTAAGTGCTTGGGAACTAAATAAACTACATACTTTATCCTCAGGGAAGAGAATTATTCTCCTCAGTTTTAATTTGTCTTTACAAAATGCTGCATGGTATCCTTGACTTGATATTGCTCTGCTTGTCCACCACTATCCTGCCATCACTGTCAAGTATTGACATTTCCTCAAATGAATGCGCTAGAATCTCATCCACTAGAAAGCTATAATAGGGTTCAACAAAGTTTTTAAAAAAGAGGGAATCACATTCATGCATATATATATATATATTACTTATTTGGCATTTCATTCAAACAATAATATCAAATGGACATTGTTGTTGTATTCAGAGTAAAAAGCACACCCTGGTGAGCATGGCAGGAAAAAAAAGAACCTGCAGGTCTTTCCTGCCGAATTGGGGAAATAAACTTATATCATCAAATGATTCTGCTCGTAATAGAATATATAAAACCAAAATGATAAAACTAAGACTCTGTACAAAAGATACTTCAAACAAAGACGATTTTTAGCAACATGGGTTTCTGCAATGAGTAATTTCATTTTGACTGTTTTCTCAAGTCATCATCAAGCATAAAGTATTACTTGACAATGGATCCATTGCTATCATAAGCATACAAGTGAGGCTGAAATCCCTCCTCAAGACGCCTACTATCCAGAAAGCTTACTTGGAACTCTAGTGGTTCTATTGTACCTTAATTGTTGTATTGTATTGCCAATAGAGGCATGGAACAGGTTTGTTTATTCCCCTTTCATTAAATGAATTAGAGAATATCACTTTGCATTTTAGCTCATTACTTGGCCATATAACATCTATTTAACATGAAATTTTCACACATATGGACATACATGTAACAGTCACAAAAATACAAATTTTATCAACCATTCATCACTTTCTGTACATGTCAAAGTTAATAGATCCCTTTAACATCCCTCCCCATCCCACCACAAAGTCCTGGGGGGGGGGGGGGGGGGGGGGGTATTCTGAAAGCTAATTTAACTTTGCATTTAAATTTGAACTTGAGTCCATGAGTTAATTGCACGCTGATTGAGTGGAAAATCTGTATTCTGAAAGCTCAATCAGTGCTCAATTAACTTCTGCACGACTATCTTAAGCTCCGCCCACCTCATTAATATTCCCTCCAATCAAATAGGCTGTTACAAGATTTATAAGCGCACTAACGCGCATGTGACCTCTTTCTTTGCATGGCCTTCTCTAGCGTTGAAACTCAATAATTATTTGTTTTCACTGTGATAATTCTGAAATAATTTGTAACTATATCATCTAATGCCTTTTAATTGATTACTACCTGCATAATCATTGCATCACACTTTTGATTGAAGAAAATATGACTTTGTAAATATTGTTAGTAAATATTGTATAATTTATAGCTATGTTATTTTATTCAACGAGACATTTCATGTAATATGTTATCTTTAATAACCTTGTATAGGATTTAAAAAATATGAATAAAAGTCATTTCATTTTCATTTTAATTTCATTTCAATTAAGCAATTATGAAATCAATCAACATATTGGTTACTGTAGGAAAATTGAATGATGAACATTTGCATTTTTCTGTTATTGAAATTAAATTGACTTCATTAATCAGTTGGATCAGATACATCTTTCAAGAATTTTGTTTTAATCCAGAATAATTGGTTTAACTTCAGTTTATGAAACCATGCATGTACATGTACCCTTGGCCCCATGATGAAACCATCAGCCTTTAACACTGTTTTATAAAGGACAAATTTAATACAAAAAGTGAACGTAAACAAGTCAACATTGTTTGCCAGTTGTGATATTTATATCATTAAAATGCCTACGATATTTGTCTGATATTGTATATGTAAATTAAAAGTCCATCTAATAGATGCAACGTGTATAATTCAAAAGGTTATGATGAATTTATCCCTAGAAGCAATTAATGTACTTCATGTACTGTATTAGACTCATCTTGTTTTAACAGCGTTTTCTTTCTTTTATTATATTTATACAAAAAACTACTTATTGCTGTAATCAAATATTTGACATAATCATCAAGTATAATTATGTCCATAAATTCTTGAATAATGTGAAGCAAAGTAATTAATATAAACTATCAGTATGCAATAGAGGCATATAGACTGATGCATTTTAAAGGAAAGAAGATGATGTTATACCATGATATACCATCATTATGCTTGTTAACAATTAGTGATGATTAAAGTGTTACTACATGTATATTATGCGGAGACATATATGGATTAATAGACTCTTCAATAATATGATATGAATCCATGTTGTCTAATGCAATCCTATCTCTGTGATAGCGATTACAATATGCGTCATTATATTTTTATGTGCGAAAAAAAAAAACCAGCCATGCTGGGATGTGAGTTTGAGGTTCAATACTCCCGCCCGGTGCTAGTTGTGAGAGGTCTATAGTGCTTTTAGCCTTTTCATTATCTTCAGACTTAATAGACCGCTAATTAAGCTTTCAGAATACCAATTTGCAATTAAATTGCACGTAATAAGATGCGCGCAGATTATGCAAATGCGCGTAATGATTTCCCGCCAAATGCTTGTTACCATGGTAGTTAAATGATTGAGAAGTTAATTTGGCTTTCAGAATACGAAAACGCTGATTGAACGCTAATAGAGTGCTAATTAGCCTTTCAGAATACCGCCCCAGGATGGCAGTTATTTTGTATGAAAAGTTCCTTGATCTAAGGAGATTTAGGGGATAAGATTATTCTAATAGGGAGTTTTCAATTTTTATGTTGACCAAGTCGACGGCTTGATACGACACCCCTATTGAACTGGGTTGACTAGGCATGTTGACTGTCATTCGTTACCCTTTCAATTTCACACGAACATTGACGCTTGCACAAACATAGATACAGTGCAATATAACGCACAGCCATAGGCTAAGCCAAACCATTTCGCGCCTGGCCCTGGCGCATGGGCATGGCCACGGTATGCCGGAGTGATAGCTAGGCGATGGCATGTACATTTTTGCATTCATTTCATAGCATGCAAAACGGGCCAAACACTATTGTGTGTCAATGGTTTAGCATCGTACGCAATCGCAATGGAAATTTAAACAGTAAAACTGTTAAATTCTTAAATTCTTAAACTAACATGAGAATCGCTCTTAGCATGATATTTTCCGCAATATCATGCATACATCGAGAAGAGAGTGATGTCATAAACAACACACGGTGACCAGATTTGGGTAGACGGTAAAAACAGGGGTAAATGCGTTCTCAAATCGGACGGTGAGCGCAGGGTCAATATTAACACATGCACCAGTGCATGAAAAAGAGCCGTTGACTAGGTGAACGTAAAAATAAAAAACTCTCTAATGTAGTCTGTGAACTTCAAAGTACTTACTTCATGGATTGCTCTATATTTGTGTTGTCTTTCACTGATATCTTGTACGAACCCACAAAGTTCTCCTTGCTGGACAGCTCCTTAATTTCTTCATCTCTTACATTTGGTGATGGAAGATCACCCTGCGAAACAAAACAAAGACAACAAGAACAACCAAAAACAGTATCATTTACCATGGGTAAAGCATGAAAATAGACGTTTTCACACAGCTGGTACTCCATAATAGCACAACTTCCACTGTACATGTATATCACTTCCATATGCTCAAATAAAAACATTTTAAAAAAGTGATTGTTCCATGATATTTGCTAAAAACAGGACAAAATCTTTGCAGACAATAGCAATTAGCATTGAAAAGAGTTTCTGGGAAGCACCACCACCAAGGTTCATTTGTAGCTTTGGTTATTTTGCCATAAAATGTCAAGAGCACTACTGATTGACTGACTAACTGAATCACCATGAACCGCCCCATATCTATCAGTCAGACACAGTACAATTTCTGAGGAGATGTCCAAAATATCCAGTTTGAAATAGTAAGTTGATTAAGTAAAAATATGATTCTTTGATCCACTGTGAATTTGCCCTACCTTATTGGCTAGCAGCAGGCAAGGCACAGGGTTGCCATTGGACAGCATCACCTTCTTGTCAACATCGTTCTTCCATATCATTACGCTGTCAAACGATCTGCGTGACATCACATCAAACATGATGACACAGGCCGATGCTTCCTTGTAGTAAAGTCTGGTCATTGAGCCATATCTTTCTGCACCTATGACCAAGTGAAGAGAAAATATAAAACAGTTGAATAATAACGATAATTGCCCCAAATTAGTTCATGACACTGTCAAATGTTTTGTGCGACGTCATGTCAAACATGAATATGCAGGCCGCTGCATCCTTGTAATAAACTCTGGTCAAAATTTGTTTCAATTATCGGCCCAAATATTTCTTCTAGTTCCTGTCAAATATCCTGAATGACGTGACGTCCAGCATGATGACACAGCCAGATGCGTCCTTGTAATTAATTATGGTCAATGAGCTTACTATTTATTGACCCATGAGCAAGAGAAAAAAATATGATAACAGTTTTAGGAACAATAAGTGTCCAAAATATTTATTCCTGTTAACGACACAATCAATTGTCTAGCGCGACGAACATATTTACAAGGCAAGATATAAATAGAATAAACAAATATACAGAATATAAGCAAACATGGAACATCAATGAGAATACAATAATAAAGAGGGGCAGCAAGTGAACGTGGAAATTAAAGGGATCTAGTAACTTTGTTGACATGTGCAAAAAGTGATGAATGGTTGATGCAATGTATATTATTGTTATCTCATATGTCCACAGGGTATTGTGTGAAAATTTCAAGTCAAATGGACATTGTATGGCCAAGTAATGAGCGAAAATGCAAAGTGATATTCGATAACTCACTGCACTCACTTTGTACACAGAAGAAAAACTCGCCCGGAGTTTTTCTTATCTGAATTCTTTGATCGTACATATCTTTGTAACGAAAGGGAAATTTGAAAAACGGAAACCTGTCCCATGATTTTATTGTTAATACGAATACAACAAGGTATGAGGGAACCGCTAGAATGAAAAATTTATTTTGAGGATTTGGACAATGTTACTTAGTCCCTTTAAACAAATTACGATATCTAAAAACACCATATTAAAAAAAAAACACATTTAAAAACACACACACCTACAGTCTGCTATACAGACTGTCCCAGATAAAACGACACCAGATTTCATGGCAGAAATTTTCTGTCATAATGAATAATTTCTTTGATGAGATATTCATGAATGAAAAACTCTGTTTCTCTTCTTTCTTTTGATGTACAACTTATGGCACATAATTAACGCATGACTTAATTAGAACAATGGAAATTGGTGTAACCAAAATTCCATTTGCACGCAGAAATTGCAGGTTTGGCTGAGTTTTTAGGGTAGTAAACGTACTAATTTTGAAAAGGGACAAACAGTTGCATACAAATTCATATTTGTATCTTTTATACTCATGCATCAAGTCCATTGTCAGCTGCTAAGTCAGGAAAGCTGAGCGACTTCTTACTCTTGGGCAAATCAGGCATGTTTCATTGTACTTGTTCTCTGGCATACATCGTTTATTTTTTGTGCATGAGGTGTCATACAAAAGATCAAAATATGAATTTTGATGCAGTCTTTGTCCTTTTTCAAAATAAGTATGTTTACTACCCTAAAAACTCACCCAAACTTGCAATGTCTGCGTACAAATGGAATTTTGGTAACACCAATTTCTATTGTTTTAATTCAGTCATACGTGAATTATGTGCCATAAGTTGTAAATCAAATGAAAGAAGAGGAACAGCTTTTCATTCATGTACCTATCTCACCAAAGAAATTATTTTTCCAGTTCATGATACTGTCAAACATCTTGCGTGACATCATATCAAACATGACGCAGGCTGATGTGTCCTTTTAGTAAAGTCTGGTCAGTGAGCACACTCTTTCCTGACACATGACCAAGTGAAGAGAACATCAAATAAGTTTAATAGTGATAATAATTGGCCTAAAATATTTCTTCCCGTTCATTCACTCTCATACACAAGTGCTACCTACCCGTATCCATCAATCTCTGAAATGGACCCTAAATTGCATATCGCACCATGTAAAGTTTACACCCCTAAATGGCGTAATGCTTTAAAAGCCTACCTCTAATGGCACAAAATGCTTAATTAGTTATTTTGCTGAATATCATACCCACAAAAGTGTTTTAATTGGAAAGATACAACTATCAGTGTACCAAAGAAAAACAAAACAACTTTTTTTATTTTAGTCTTCATGCTTTCTCTTGAAAATCCAAGAAATCTAGCTAATACAATTTAGCGCCGTGGTTCGACTTGGAAATTTGGTGGCCGCACGGCTATCATGTGGTCGCCGTTGCATTGTCCCTCGCCAGATGATGTCGTAGAAGCTTATAACACGATGTTAAAAATTCCCAATATATTGTACGATTTTTATTGGCTGTAAACCCATAGACACATCATAGACAGCACCAAAAGGGCATTTGTCCAGATATAATACAATATCGCAATTCAAATTTAGGCATCTCACATCGTAAGGTAAATGTAGTCATAAGATTTCAAAGTTATCGTAAGAGTATCTTGCGATGTCCATACGATTTACTTTTGCTTTCACTCCCAAAGTCATTGCATGTGCACCGGCAAATATGTGACTGCTACACAAAGATATTGCAGTCATCATACTCATAGCTGATACCCAACTTCCTAAAATTGTAGGAAAAATTGTAGTAAAAATCGCCGTAGGTAGAATAATCTCGCGGCACCTGGTGCATTTGTGTCCTAGGCATATCCATTTATTAGTTTTTAAAAAACACCTTTAAAAAGGGACTCTTTGAAGGTTGGTAAATATAACTTTTTTCTATTGGGAGGTGTATGGAGCTGATTGTCAATACAGAGACCGATATTTCTGCCTTTCATTTATTAGTTTTTAAATGTGAAACATACCAGTAATATCCCATAGCTGTAGTTTAACAACTCCATCATTGGGCCTCACAATTTTCTTCAAGGCAAAGTCCCCTGTAAGTAGAAGGTAAGAACAAATATTAAATATTATATCCCTTATCGAAAGATTGTTGCATTAGGAGTGTACACAACACGAAAAAGAATAGTTTTGACTAGAAAAGACGTTTGCCGGTGAGTAGTACATTTTGTATTGCTGACGTCACGCATAGTTCACCTTTTCCCGGGGAAAAAAGGAACTATGCTTTTTTTGGCCCCCCCCCCCCCAAACAAAATAAATAAAAACAAAACAAACAAAGCAAGATCATATTGATTTTTTGCCCGCTCAGGTAGAGATACGTGTTCCAAAAGAACCTCTCAGCTAGCGGATGTCTTGAATTAGCTTGTGATAGATGCTCGACCAGCTTTTCTAAAGTGTAATTTATAAAGAAATACAGAATATTTTTACCCGTGAATATCAATAAGTTCCAAAGAATATTCTAGAGATGCATTTCATGTATAACATGGCGGTATTCAAATTTTAAAATTCCAAAAATGGGGCACAATTTGCATCGTTGATCTTCAGTGGCCGCGACAGTAATTCGTCATTCGACAATTAAATTGCAGCGGTGCACTGCACTACACCGTGTGTGTATGTGTAATGTATTTCCCCATTTAATTATACATGTGTATATAAAGCAGGTTAATTATTCACATTGCTGGGCGTGTTTTGCATTTGGGCGCGCAATAGTTATTAATGCGCGTAATCATGAATGGAAAGGTAGCGCAATATGCGCTCTGCGCTAGGACTATTACGCAAAGGGGGTCAGTACTGTCACAAACAGAACACAGTGATGGTGCCATGATCAATGGTTTGTTTTCCTTTATTTGATTTAAATTATTTATTACAGAAGTGTCCAAAGAACGATACAGGTGGAAGGGATATAAAACAAATATACAATGACTCATTCTCGGAACAAGCTAAAACTATTCGCACTCAGGAACATCAATAGTTCTATTCTCCCTCGGGCCGATGGCCCTCGGGAGAATAGTACTATTTGATGTTCCTTCGATGCGAATAGTTTTAGATAGATCCTCGAGTGTCATTGTATATTTGTATAATTTATAAGTATACCATCTACATGCAAAATCAATCTTCCTATATTAAAGCCAAATGAAAGTATTGGGGAAGTTACCAAAAGCATCTTTATTGGCCAACCTTATTGATAAGTAGTGTTGACATAGTATAAAAAACGGCATGTGTGGACAAATCTGAACCTCGGTAGTTTATCCCGTCTAGCCGGCCACATCTATACACTCGTTCTCATGAGAAGCCACGTGGCAGCATTTGCCATAGGATTTGCACGCAGCGAGCAATGCGGTTTAATTTGAACTGTGCATATATTTTTTCCTATTTCGAATATTTTATTGCTCAAATACTCTATTTGATAGAACAGATAAGTCATGATATATTTTATCATATAGTTGGTGATAAAAGCATATTTTTAAAATTTTTTGTGTGTGGGGCATTTTCCAATACTGTTATTTGGCTTTAAAGTCAACTGCTTCTTTAAAAAAACAGCATTCCAGCGCGCAATTCCATAATTTTATAGGTTTAAAGGGGACCACCATGCAAAGGACAACACAATCTTATATGTTTTGGTATCAGTGTTTGATATTTAAGATAGAGCCAACATTTCTAAACTTGTAGGTGGGTTTAAAATATAATTGGACTACAAAACAATTACTTTTCATTTATTAGAATATTATTTTTGGGTGGTGATTCATTTTAACAAATGTTACAACGTATGAAATGGGATCTGACTTGTCACATCGACAGAGTGCATCCTCTAATCTAAAAGAAAATGCAAATTTGACTAAAACAATTCATCAAAAAACAATGTTCCTTACATGTATTTCTCACATTAAAAAATAATCTGGGTTAAAAAGATGATACCGTAAAACTCCGTGTATAAGGCGCACTTTTTTCCGTCGGAAAAAATTTAAAAAATTTTTTTTTTAGAATTTGTTTTGGGGACACCCTCTAGTCATGTTCAATGCATATAACACTGGTCTAGTGCATGACAAGAGCTTGCTATCTGTTGTAACATTCAGCAAGATATACCTTTTTTCTCACAATAAAAATGTTGGTTACAGATGTAAAAATTGCAAGTTTATTGAGCAAATTACTGCTGTTAATGAATATTCATACATTCGTGAGCAGCAGTACTCATTATATATGCAATTAGTTAAATAGTTAAAGTTATTTAAGTTAGAAAATTGCACTATATTTAATGACTATAAGTGCTTATGAATATTCATGAATATATGAATATGAATATTCATGAGCACCAGTGTTATTGCTCAATGTGTGCAATTTGTGTGCTAACCACTATTTTGTATGTGAAAAAAGTATATGATGATGAAAGCTACAATTGACATTAAGCCCTTGATATGCCCCTAGACCAGCGATGTAAGTGTTCCAACATGACTACAGGGTGTCCCAAAAAAAATTCTAAAAAAAAAAAAAAATTCTAAATTTTTTTTTTTTTTTAGAAAGTTGGGGGTGCGCCTTATACACGAGTGCGCCTTATACACGGAGTTTTACGGTAAGTCAGTGATGAAGCATCGTCTGACTGATTTGGGGGAAGCACTCTTTGTATTTTTTTCAAATTGTAACACGTATGCTTTTCATTAGTGTTTGTCCAATAATTGGGGGTGGGGGTACATGCACTCTTACTCTTCCCCATTACCCTGCCTTCCTGTAGCTATATATGCCAATAATTTAAATTTAAATGCAAGGTGGTATTACCTCCTATGGTTGCCCCGAGTCCCGGGTTATAATGGCCATCGACGTATCTTTTAACGAAAGTGCTCTTTCCAACACGAGAATCACTAATGCAAAGTGCTATTACTAGTACCAACCTACTTGTAACTGTTGTCTTGAATTCTGGGTCAAAATGGCCGCTGACGTATCTGTTGAGGAAAGCTGTCTTTCCAGCAAGAGAATCACCAACAATTATGACCTTGAACAGCTTTTCTGGTACATGTTCTGGTTCGTCCATATTGATGTTGATGCGGAGACCAGAAAGTTTGAAAGTGATGCACTCTATTTGAAAAACAATCGAAAAACAAAAGCACAAAGGGTTAAACATCTTTAATGTTCATATCATATTTGTATGATATAATAGAGCGTTGGGAACTATAACAGGATAGGGAAAAGTTAAGGGTCTTGTATACTGATGACGTTAATGCAGTTAACCCCTTGAACTATTTTTGAACAGGTTGAGTGCAAAATAGGCTATTGGGAATAGGTCAGTATTTGACCACCATGCATGCGATGAATCCATGACAAGCAGAACGAGTTTGATGCAGCGCACAACCCAGCGGCATAACGCCTTGGCAAAAATCCAGCACCGGTCCATTGAATGCTACGTGCAGCTATACAGCTAGCTCGGCTCAAGCTTGGAACGAGGAGTCTGTTGTGTAGATAACACAACAAGAGAACAGGTAACTAATTCTGAGCGTGCCCATTAGACAAGGAATCACATAACGGTACCTATAGAAAAGGGTAGTCTATGAAGGGCCACATGTCCACGTGGTGAACCATCCACGTCACCAATATAGGAAAGAACGATATGTAGTTACATAGATCGTTCTTGCCTATATTGGTGACGTGGATATGTAAGATCAACCACTATTCAGGAAATTTCATTTTCAACTGGGGGACACCCCAGTTACTTCGCTCCCTGTGTTGGGGTGCATTATTAGTGTGTCAATTATTTGTTTTCTCCCCTACTGTGGGAGGGGGGACACCCCCCTCCCACACCCTCCCCCCGCTCAGTCACTTCGCTCCCTCGGGCTTGGTCGCTTCGCTCCTTGTCTCAATCTCACATCTGGCTCAAAATTGGCAGCACTGTGAGTGTGGTTGGGCATGAGCCCCTATATACACACACACAAAATCGTGAGCCCCCATAGGTTTTGCCCCCCCCCGCCCCCAATCCAAAATTCCTTCTGTCCCGCCTGGTCACGACCATCTTAACATCCCCCCCCCCCCCCCCATGAGGACTTTAAGCCAATTGTCTTGGTCTCGAAATATTTCGGCAGGTGGTCTCGGCCGCGAACAAATTGGTCTTGGTCCGGTGAATGGCAAATCATCCCCCCCCCCCCCCCCCCCCCCCCGGTGTAAGAACATGTCTACGCCACTGAGTAGAGGAAGTCTAGATCACCCTCATGGAGCCAGTGTTCTTGCACAAGGAGAATGTCAGCAAGTTGAGATAATCTTGCCAAGTAGGCTTGGTTTGCTTTGATGCCTCTTGACTCTTGTATTGAAGGAAAATAACTCCAAGTCCAAATGCCTTACCCCTAACGAGTGAACGCTAGCGCGGAGCGCTAGCGTTCTAGGTCGAGCTAATAGTGCCCCCGAATTTATTATTGTTTGTGCACGATAATTGTGCTTAAAATGTTGATACGGTACTTACCGATTAGCAGATAAATATGTGATACAAAAATGGGGTGGATAAAAATTATGATTTTTTGCTTCATTCCGCATAAAAATGGGTGATTTATGCACCTCCTCGACTTCTCTCTGTGTTGTATCGCGACTTCTGAACGATCAATGACCGTACGACCACTAAACGCGCGAGTCAGATCTGCCATCTGCGGTACTTGAATGGAGACCGAAGCGCGATCATCGATCGTTCAGAAGTCGCGATACAACACGGAGAGAAGTCGAGGAGGTGCATAAATCACTCATTTTGATGCGGAATGGAGCGAAAAATCATCATTTTTATCCACCCCATTTTTGTATCACATATTTATCTGCTAATCGGTGGTAAGTACCGTATCATATATGTATGTATCATTTTAAGCACATTTATCGTGCACAAACAATAATAAATTCGGGGGCACTATAAGCTCGACCTAGAACGCTAGCGTTCACTCGAGTTAGGCTGGACTGGGTATGGTGTAGATCGACAAATCTAGCGCTTTCATGGCCTCTTTGTCTTTGACATTATTATTGTCATTTTCACTGTAGGCCATGAAAGCGCTAGATTTGTCGATCTAGGCAGGGGCGTCGATCACGGGGGGGATGGGGGGGGATATATCCCCCCCCCCCCCCCCCAATATTTCAGGTGGGGGGGATGGCCTGTATTATCATCCCCCCCCCCCCCCAAAAAATATTTGGTGTTCAAAAATATATAACATTCAAATTAAGGAGCATTGCCCCCTCTCATGAATGGAAGTTGTTACTATATTCTTCTTTAAACACCACTTTTTGATAATGTTACACTGCCCAAATCCAAAATCTTCCGGGGCTGCGCCCCTGGAACCTCCATTAAGGTTATTTGACCGAGTCCCAGCCCTGTACTCATTAAATAGTTTTATTCAGGACTTCTCTCTTGGCAAACTTTCAGGCGATCCTGGCCCACTGTGCGTCTGCGCTTCGCTCACTAAAATTGAGCTAACTATTCAATTTAGTTAATTGTATTTCTGGATATTACAAATCCCAAAGCTTCCACCCCCAATAAGCTTTCCAATGTGGGTATCCTTTGACTTATTCTATTCAGGGTTCCATCCGGATGATTGCAATCGACAGTATTTATCTATCAGGCTAAAATTCATCCATACTTGGACAATGCCATTATCATAACAGGATGCTTGCAATGTGCACTTAATAATCTTCCAATCTCTAAACAGCTAAATCAAAAGCCAATTAACTAAAGAATAGTTAAAGGGGTAGTACAGTTTTGGTAAGGCTGAACTTTAGTAATCAAACCTGGACAGTAACATTATAAACTAATAGTTATAACTCCACCATGCTCGAAAGGTATATAAAATTACAAACGACTAAGTAAAAAGCCTGTTATCATTCAAAAAGAGCCATTAAAACACAAGAGGGCGCTTTCTAAAAAGGCATTGGTTTCAACCATTTTTCATACAAAATTATGCATGTGATGTTTTATTGAAATAACGATTAAATAGAGAGATCATCAACAACTATTTAAAAAATGCTTTGAAAATTTTTGAAAAAGTGCAAGCATTTTTAAGTTTTTTTTTTAAAGCATCTAATTATTTGGGCCCCAAATAATTATAAGGTCAGATATATTTATTGATATTTCAGCCGTTCTGGGTCGATTTTGACCAAATAAAGTTTATTCTGCCATTAAAATTGAATGTTCTTTCAAATTCGACACTCAGTTTTTTCATTACCCTCGCAAAGAAATTGTGATGTGCAGCGCCCTCTCTACCAAAAGTAAACTACCCCTTTAACTCTACATTTACATATAGACAACATCTTTATATCTGGATATTACAAGTCCCAAAGCTTCCGGAGGCTCGCCCCCTGGACCCCCAATAAGCTTCCCAATGTGGTTGGTTATCCCATGACTGATGCTATTCAGGGTTCCATCAGAATGCTTGCTATGTATCTATCAGGCTAAAGTTCATATTGGACAAAGCCCAGCTCATAACATGATGCTTACAATGTGCACTGAATAATCTTCCAATTTCTAAACAGCTAAATTCAAAAGCTTTGGGGCCCCCTACCCACCCCCCCCCCCCCCCCCCCTCAGCCATAAAAACCCGGGCATGCTGCTGGGTTGTCCCTTCGCTTCCTCGCCAGAGATGGTCAAAATGACGAATCATCCCCCACCCAATGGCGAGAAGAAATCAACGCCCTTGGATCTAGGTAAGGTGTAGAATCCGTTGGTGTTGGATCATATGGTGGCTCCGGAACATCAAAATTCACGATTCACGATGAGTCGCATATTTCATAGCAAATTTTGATTCACGATTTGCAAAGTCGCATATATTATTGTGAACTTTTTTGCAATATTCACGATCAAATTTGCAAAGTCGCACATTTAATCGCGAACTTTTTTTCAATATTCACAGACGCAAGATATATAATTCGTGAACTTTGTCTCAAGATTCACAACGTGAAATATTACGATTTCGTGAAATTCGTCTCGTATAGGTTGATCGTGAATTCTGTTCTCCTTGCTTGAGCGGTATCCGATACGTCTTCGGTTTGAGGGGTTTATTAGATATGAACAGAGAATGGGACTACTAAGGGGAGAGGAGATAGAGGAGGGCATAGGGTAGCCAAAAGGTAGCCGGGGGGGGGGAGTATATTTTACCTCTTCGGTTTGAGGGGGTTTAATTAAATATGAAAAAAGAATGGGACTGCTATGGGGAGGGGAGAAAGGGGAGGGCATAATAATGTTTTCTGAATGGCTAGGGTAGCCCAAAGGGGGGGGGGGGATAAGGGAATATAAAGAAGTGTATATTATCTCCTCGGTTTGAGGGGGTTTAATTAAATATGACCAAAGTATGTGACTACTATGGGAGGAGAGAAATGGGGAGAGCATAGTAATGTTTTCTTGATGGCTAGGTGGTAGCGAGGGGGGGGGGGGGGAGGTGATGCAAAGAATGGGACAACTTTGGGGAGGGCAGAAATAGGGAGAGCATAATAATGTTTTCTTGATGGCTAGGGGTAGCCAAGGGGGGTGATGGTTAAGGGGATATAAATAAGTGTAGATTTCCTCCATGGTTTGAGGGGGTTTAAATAAATATGAAAGGGGGAGATCATGTTTTATGGATGGCTAGGGGTAGCCAAGGGGGGGGGGGGGGGGGGGGGATGGGGTGCGGGTTAAGGGGATATAAAATGGGGGAGTATATACTGTATTATCTCTTTGGTTTGAGGGGGTTTAATAAAAAATAATATGAACAGAGAATGGGACTATTATTCAATTAAACTCAACCGAAGAGATAAAATATACTCCTTGATATCCCATTAACCAGCACCCCCCACCCCCCCCCCCCCCCATAGTAGTCCTATTCTTTGTTCATATTTAATGAACTAGAGCTGAGTCAAATCGAATGGCTATTCGATATCCGACCGTGAAGGTCGGATACCGAATACAAATTTTTTCGATTTTTTTTTTTTTTTTTTTTTTTTTTTTTTTTTTTTTTTTTTTTTTTTTTTTTTTTCCCCCCCCCCTTTAATTTTGTAATCCCCATTCGATAGATTCGATCAGAAAATGGCACATTGAACCCTGCTTATCTATTGCTAAAGTTAAAAGTTAAGGTATTTTACATAAATTACAAATAAACAAAACAAATAATAAACCAAAGGTAAGAGGATTAATATACAAGTGGTATAGTGAGTGCCAAATTTAGAAGAATCTATGAGATATCAAAGTATTTCATCTTGACAGCAGTTTGTACACTAACATCACACTGTACTGCTGATTCTAATTGAAAAAACGGACAGAAAAAATAAATAAATAAAAAATCGACACGACTCATATTCGAAATTCAAAATATTCGATTTGACTCAGCACTAAATGAAACCCCCTTAAAATGAGGAGGTAACATATATACTCTGTTATATCCCCTTATCCCGCACCCCTCCCCATAGTAGTCTCATTCTTTTTTCATATTTAATTAAACCCCCTCAAACCGAGGAGGTAATATATACTCCGTTATATCCCCTTAACCCCACCCCCCCCCCCCCAACTGGCTACCCCTATATAGCCATCCAGAAAACATTGTTATGCCCTCCTCCTTCTCCCCTCCCTATAGTATAGTAGTCCCATTCTTTGTTTATATTTGATTAAACCCCCTCAAACCGAGGAGGTAATGGATACCGCTCAAGCAAGTAGAAACAAATTCACGACGAAGTATACGATTTATCGCACATCTCGTTGTGAACTTTGCAACAAAGTTCACAACGAGATGTGCGATGTCGCACATTTCGTCGTGAATTTTGCAACAAAGTTCGCAATAAAATGTGCGACTTTGCATATCTCATCATGAATTTTGCAACAAAGTTCGCAATAAAACATGCGACTTTGCATATGTCATCGTGAATTTTGCATCAAAGTTCGCAATAAAATATGCGACTTTGCAAATCATGAATCAAAATTCGCAATAAAATATACGATTTTGCAAATCGTGAATCAAAGTTCGCAATAAATTATGCGACTCCTCGTGAATCGTGAATCAAAGTTCACGATTCACGATGTCCCTCCGGGGCCACCATAGGATCCTGATTGACTCTGCTATGCCTGTCCTGCAGAAGAGGAAGGAAGAGGAAGAAGCAGTGCGAATTTAAGCTGGCGCACACCCCGGGGGGGGGCACTCGAATTATTTTTTGACGGGGGTGTGCCGCACGGAACTCTGAAATGGGGGTCTGAAGAGCTGACTACAAGCACAAAATATAGGGTCTTTGGAGCTACAAAAAACCTGAAATGGGAGTTAAGGGGTCTAAGGAGCATACTAAAACTACAAAATACATAGACTTGGAGCTACCAAAGACCTACGGAAACCCTCAAAAAGGCTCAAATGGTGGACCAAGGAGCCGAACTAGAAGAAGAATAACGGGACTTGCCGCTACTCAAACATAGCCAAGTCTTTCCGGGGGTCTATGGAGCCGAACTAGAAGAAGAATACTGGACTTGGCGCTACTCAACTACCTAGCCAAGTCATTCCGGGGGTCTATGGAGCGGCAATTTTTGAAAATTGGGTATCTTTAGAGCTCCGATCGGGTGTGAAAAAGGGGTTCTTTTAAGCGGCACATACCCGTCTAACATTATACATGAGTGCCCCCCCCCCCCCCCCGGGGCGCACACCGCTAGCATACCTGCATGTTCTGTCATGTGTAAAATCCTTTGGGCATTCTCTTACTTTAGTCCACCGGGGACCTAAACCCCTGGCATCCGATTTTCCCTGGATCTTGTCCCGTTTTCACAGTCTGACGTAGTCTGATTTTTTTAGACCGTCTCACTCTCACGGCTGGCCGACGACACGCATAATAATTCGTGCCACTCTCCGATCATAATGAATTCAATTATTCATGCAGTTTATTTCGTCTGCATGGTTTTTAGATTTATTCGGACAAAATAAACTCAGTCTCATTATGATTTTAGTTTATTTCGTCAGAGGATTTTAGGAAGATTTAATCAATTGCTTACCTGTCTGACTTTACTTAGTCCACCCCTAATCAACAAAAAAAGGGCTTCTTGCCTTCTAATTAACCTTTTTTATCCATTAACCCCGGTTTTCCCTTCTCTTCAAGACCACTCTGCCACTTTTAGACAGTAGGCTATTGATGATAACGCTATTAGAGCAAAACATAATGAATCCGTCTCCCTATTACTAATCCACTTTCGATCCACCCCCTATGAGAATTTTGTACAGGTGTGTAGTTAATTTCCCATAGGGGGTGACTTCAAAGTGGATTATATACTAGAGCGACAATGAAATGTTTGCAACAAGATTATGTGCGTGTCCAATGTAATACACGTGCGCGCATCAATCTTGTTGCGAACATTTCATCGTCGCTCTACTGCTGGTATATAATCCACTTTGAAGTCACCCCCTATGGGAAATTAACTACACACCTGTACAAAATTCTCATAGGGGGTGGATCGAAAGTGGATTAGTTAGTAGGGAGACGGATTCATTATTTTTTGCTCTAATAGAGTTATCATTAATAGCCTACTGTCTTTATAGCGATGGATTTGTATGATCATCTGATCTTTTGTCAAGCTTTTGTGATGGATCGTGATGTCTTGGGGATAATAGCCCCATCCAAATGTGCAAGCCTGGTGGATTTCAAATCACTCGAATATTGGTAGCGTCTGAGCTGCACAGCGCTAGTGCACGCACTCAGCGATTTCGCAGTTTCGGAATAGGATAACAAAGGGAATCTATTGAAAGTTAACGGACCATGAGAAGGTATTGTGACTATTGAAAATCGTCTGTATTTTGGAGGGTGGGAATTTGAGGTCCCCAGTGACCTAAAGTAAGAGAAGGCCATACTTTGTATGTTACACATGACCCCGCACACTACGTGGTGCCATTGTTCTATACCGCTATCGTCCGGTCGTAACCATTAACAACTCATTGTCAACTGGGTCAAAGTGACTTCGCCAACACCCCTCCAGCGTTAGCCTCTTGACTTGCAGGGGTGTGGTGGTGCTGGTGACCGCTAGTATTAGTAATAGTATAATACGTTTGGACAACTGTAATAGATTTTTCAAATTCAATTGGCAGCTCACTAACAAAATTTATCTACTCTCGCATTCAGCACATTCATGAAAATATCAAAATCTGACTCACCAGATTATTATATAAGTCAATGGTTCCAATGAATCGTCATCTTCTTGGATCGATCGAGCTACACCGACAAAGTTTACCTCCGGGCTCCGGTCCGCGGTTCGGTCGCATCCGAGCTGCGCTGGCGCCTGGCACACTCTGTAAGCTACGTAGCTGCATCGAGTGTAAGGATCGGCCGGGTATTCCCCCATTTCGCGTTTCGTTTAAGTGCGCGGCAGGTAGTCCAGACTAACAACAACCTGTGTGCATTTTTTTTTTGGTGGGGGGGGGGGGGGGGGTGGGTGGGGGATATATCATTGTTGGTCTCTTTCTTGAATTTTAGATAGGTATAGGGTTATGATTTGGGTAATTAGGTTCAGAGCAATCAGGGCTTTGTTTTAGGTTGTTAGATCTAAACCGAACCCAAAAAGTAACTATAGGCTACTAACCTCTATTAAACAACTGCTCATAATTTCATAACCAAGCTTATATCGTTCCAAGATTTCTTCTGCATGGCAAAAATGGTTTTATGGTAGTAAAAATAATTTATCCATGGTTGACTAAGCACATTAGCACACACTATAGATAAATTGTCAATTTTAAAACTTGCAAAGTAATATTATTATTGCAGTTTATTGAGTATGGAGAAGATTCAAATTGCACTGATTTACAATGCCATTGAAAAATCAAAATGGATGCAATATCAAACAGCATTATTTTACAAATCATAATCAATGCACTATTAGTCACATGTGCTGCTTCACAGCATTTATACAGGCATGCACAAATTCTTGTGAATTTTGAAATTGGGTCATTTTGTCTTTAATCTGTGCTCATTCAGCCATCATGAAATGATGAATATCTTTGAATTTCACACAAAATGTACATAACAACTGTTTAAAAATGTACATAACAACTGTTTAAATATTGTGGTAAGACCTTGAAACAGTCCTATCGGTAGTGAAATTATTTGCATTTTGTTTCAGGGGGAGGGGTAGTTATAGTGTTCGGTTTATATTAAACTAACTTGAACCTATAAACCCTAATTTTGAGGAGTATGACATTACTAGAAACTAGCGAGTCTAAATTATACTGTCCATTACTTGGACTTCGGTTCCATGCAAAAAGTAGCATACAAAATAATAAATCTTATATTTCCCTAATTAAAGATCATATTTTCCAAGAACCTTTCGAGTAAGAAAACACCATTTTATAGAACGCCCCACTGGTAACAAAAAGACTTGCATTTCTTATATTGAACAACAATTATTATTTATGCCTGTTTTGTTGCACTGCACTATAGGTACAAAATATATACTTTATCCCTGATATAGGTCAATATAAAGCATTCTAAGTTCTACAGATCTTTGTTTTATACAAAACTCTCTCCAATGCATTATATACTTTTTCCTATATGGTCACTATGACCTAGGGCAATTTTAGACTGTACAGCTTTTTAAAGTTTTATTCCATAATTTATGTAAAACAAAGACAAACTTTCTGATATATGGGTATACTCCTTTCGAGAAAAATACCCATTCCCTCTACCCCTTCTAAAATAGCTCTAAGATATGAACTAAGCTAACATGGTTTACGAATATGGGCTCTTTATCTTTTAAATTGTGCTATCTTGCATTAAAGATTAATATCTTTTATTGACAACTATATGTTTTGTTTCATATCAATTTTTACTCTTGTATATCGCGATAGGTTGTTTTTGCAAGATTGTTATAAATTGTATGTCATCTATCTCTCAGGATGATATATACTTCTCTCTCTCTCTCTATTCCTGTTTCTTTAATACCATCATGACCAATGTAATTTATTTGAGATACAGAACCTCATGATAACGAGGTACAGTGGAGCCTTGGTATAATGAGGTACAGCGGAGCCTTGATATGAGCATGGATAGTACTATCCATGATATGAGGTACAGTGTACCTTGATTTAACGTGGTACAGTGAAGCCTTGATATAACCAGGTATACAGTACGTGCGCCTTGATATAACGAGGTATACAGTGCACCGTGATACAACGAGGTACAGTGTATATACCTTGATATAACGAGGCATGTACCAGGGGCGTCGATCACGGGGGGGGATGGGGGGGATATATCCCCCCCAATATTTGAGGTGGGGGGGATGGCCTGTATTATCATCCCCCCCAATATTTGGGAAGGTAAAACAAAAAAAAAAAAAAAGTATACTGGCGCATGTTATTGTGGAAGAGGCTACTATCGTATGTTTTAATGTTAGAAAGTCCTTACTCATTCCTCCATAAGCAAAAGAAGTGCGATCCGCCCTTTGGTTTTCTGCAAACTTGATTTCATTAATTGTGTTTATCTATAACACGGTAACTCAGAAACAAGTTTATACAACGTGAAATTGATGCCTTAGGTATGCTCCAGATTGCACAATTTCAAGCCCCAAAATGCAAAAGCTTCCTACCGTGGGAGGGGGGACACCCCCCTCCCACACCCACCCCCCAGGCGCGGATCCGCGGGGGGGGGGGGGGGGGGGGGGGGTTAGGGGGTTTAAACCCCCCCTTGGGCTGCCAAGTGAAAATGTGATGTGCATAGACAAACGCCATCATGGGTTTAACCCCCCCCCCCCCCCCCCCCCCCCCCTTGGGCTGCCAAGTGAAAGTGTGATGTGCATAGAAAAACGCCATCATTGTGTCCAGACCCACACAGTATCCGTATCGTCATTGGGTCAAGCCCCCACTTAGCAAAATAGCCACACAAAAAATCGCCTCGCCGCTACGCGGCTCGTGGACGATGCTCCGCATCGTCATTGGGTCAAACCCCCCCTTAGCAAAATAGCCACAAAAAAATCGCCTCGCCGCTACGCGGCTCGTGGACGATGCTCCGCATCGTCATTGGGTCAAACTCCCCCCTCTTAGCAAAATAGCCAAAAAAAATCGCCTCGCCGCTATGCGGCTCGTGGACAATGCTCCGCATCGTCATTGGGTCAAAACCCCTGATCATCCCCCCCAACCACGAGAAGAAATCGACGCCCTTGGCATGTACCGTGTTATAACGTGGTACAGTGGAGCCTTGATATGAGGTACAGTGTACCTTGATATAATGTGGTACAGTGGAGCCTTGCTATAACGAGGTACAGATCACCTTGATATACGGGATACAGTGTACATTGATATAACGTGGTACAGTGGCTGTTATAAAGAGGAGTGGAGCCTTGTTATAAAGAGGTAGAGTTTACCTTGATATAACGAGGTACAATCGAACCTCATTTTAAAGGGAGTGTCCGCCTTTTACAAATCGTCTGAACAGTTTCCAGTAGACGGATGAGGATGAATGTAACACACACACAAAATTTCAGATCGAACAACCCTGTAATTTGGATTCTACGAATGAAAAACTAATGTGTAGAAATCATCACTTCATCGAACTTTATCGGCCAATAAATGATTTACCATAATATTACAACAATTTTGTACTTATTCTTGTAAAGGTATTGTGAAGCCGACATTTCTAGAGGTATGCCACGGAAAAGATCTCGAAAATGAACAATATACAATTACATGTACCTAGTCAGTTTTAGCGAGTCTTAGTTATTTTGTTTAGTATTCGCTTACGCCATTGTTCGATCACAATCTGTGTGCGGGTCACGTAGGGGTCACACACAGCTCCCCGGAATGCGCCGGCATCGTGAGCGAAATTTTGCAAGGGTGAATACTCGTATAATGCCAATTAAACGAGTTGCGTCGCTTTATTTTGTTGAGGTCTATAACTCCACGAAAAAGAGATTTCAAGCCCTAATTTTTTCAGGCAAGCTGTTCAATGACATTTTCTTTCACATTAGACAATAACCTCGCAACTTTTAAAATTTGGTTTGCAAAAGGCGGACACTCCCTTTAACGAGGTACTTGGGACATTATAAATTGACTTGTTATATCAAGTATATTGTTAAAGGGGTAGTTTAGTTTTGGTAGAGAGGGCGCTGCACATCACAATTTGTTTGTGAGGTAATGACAAACTTAGTGTCAAATCTGAGAGAACATGCAATTTTAATGGCAGAATAAACTTTATTTGGTCAAAATCGGTCCAGAAACGGCTGAAATATCAATAAATATATCTGATCCTATAATTATTTGGGGCCCAAATAATTAAATGATATTTTCAAAAAATTTAAAAAATGCTTACACTTTTTCAAAAATTTTCAAAAGCGTTTTTTAAATAATTGTTGATGATCTCTCTATTTAATCATTATTTCAATAAGACATCACATGCATAATTTTGTACATAAAATGGTTGAAACCAATGCCTTTTTAGAGAGCGCCCTCTTGTGTTTTAATGGCTCTTTTTGAATGATAACAGGCTTTGTACTTAGTCGTTTGTAATTTTGTATACCTATCGAGCATGGTGGAGATATACCTATTAGTTTATAATGTTACTGTCCAGGTTTGGTTACTAAAGTTCAGCCTTACCAAAACTGTACTACCCCTAGCCTTTAATATATCTGGGAAGAAAAAAAAAGAATCTAAAGAGCTTTGACCAGCAGAATTACCGGTTTAAAGAGGGGTTTTAATATAACAGAGCTCTTTATAGCGAAGTTCCACTGTACAATGAAAAATGCTTATTTTATTGGGTAAATTATGATATATATACTTTGACATTGTGAAGGATTGGGCTAGAATTCAATCTATTCCTATGAATGAATGAATAACATCAGAACACTGCCACTTTTACCTCTTAATGGTGTCGCTTCTCTTTGAAAGTATGTCTGCATGATTGTTCACAATATCACCAAAAAAAAGGTCCCAGGTCGAAAAAACAGTTGAAACCAGTTGGAAATTCAACTGGTTTTTACTGGTTTTAACTGGCATCAAGCGGTAGCAGTTTACATTCCTGGTTCCCAGTAAAGATAAATGGATAGATGGAGCAGTCCAGTTAAAACCAATAGAAATGCCAGTTGAAACCAATTCAAAATACCAGTTGGAACCAACTACTTTAACTGGACTTCTTACTGGTAAGCCTTACTGGATTCTTACTCGATTCCAATTGATTCCAGTTGATTCCAGTGTACCAATTTCCATATTGAAACCAGCTGGCCAACTGGTGGTATCAACTGGTACCAGTTGGCAACTAATTTTCAACTGTTTTTTCGACCTGGGGTGGTAATTTGTTCATGTTTTCATGAACTATACTCAGACATCATTAAAGGGTTGGGAAATGAGAAAAAGGGGTATATTTTCATAATAATGTCCGCAAAAAGAGAAAAATAGGGTACATTTTTGTGAAGGGAGAAATGTATATTTTATGCGAACTGGAAATATTTATAAAAATTTAAAATACCAAAAATGCAACAAAAAAAAGGTTATTTGTACATGTACCTTTTATTTTATTTTATTTTTTTGTTGGGGGGGGGGGGGAGTGGAAGCGAGTCTCAATTTACTAAAAATGTTCCTGAAACACCAGGAATAGATGGGGGGGGGGGGGGGTCATCTTTACTTCGAGAATGATCATTTGTTACACCTTTGGAATATAAAGTGACACTGCCAGATTTTGAAATGAAGGGAATCTTTAATTTGACTTTTAATGCCTCTGCTCCAATGTCACTTGACACATTAATTGTTGTGTGTTGTCCATCTTGTTTGTTTAATTGTGATACCTGAAGAACCATTTAACAGATTAAAATCAACTTGGCCTTTCAGTTGAACGCTGCCCAATAGTTTTAACATTGGAATGTAGGCAGCCGAGTTCTGTTGCAAGGCCAAGTGCTCCTGTAAGTATGGTATGTATGTATAGAAAGCTGATATGATTGTATGGGTCATGAGGTCAAAAGTCACAGGCTTTTATAAACATGTATGCAAAAAAGCTGGTTATTTCGTATAACTTGAGATCATTATGTAATATGTATCAAGACTCATTTGATAGATTCGCATCTTAGGTTTGGGAATTTCAACAATCTGGGCTTTAAATTGAAATATGAATTGTTCATACTTTGGAGAAGAAAATAAAACCTGAAACAAACAGAGGGGTGGAATTCTAGCATCAATGGAAGGGTACTGTATTGACACAGTCTTTGATTCACTAATTTAATACTCAGCTTCAAATTTGGCAACTTAAAAGAGTTCTGTGGCTTTCTGCACCATATATAACATGCAGAGGCATATATTTACAGACTAAGTACAGGCTAATTGCTTTAATTCCCACTCAAGACTTTCAATACATGTATCTCACCTCTTAATACATTAAACACTTTAGTGGCTTTTAGCCCTAACATTGTTGTTGGATTTACAAGTTTGAAGTGGATTGTGGATTATGTCAGAAACATAGAAACAGTAAATGATTACAGCTGGTTTTGAAGTTGTTTTCTTTGTCAGTTCGAAACTATTTCTCGTTCCTTTTTATGCCTGAACTTGGAAGTATATATGTAAAATGTTATCCCTAAAGTTGCTGTATTTCGATGTTCAGAATAAAATGTGTACATATGATACAAAAACTGTGTTTTGCTTTGTTCTTTATTTTTAATAAGTTACTCTGAATATACATATCAAAATAAACATTTTATACAATATGCAATGAATAGTATATGTTGCTAATATATGTAGAACATTATGCAGCCTAAATGTTCTATTATAGGGAATGATCAACATCAGTGGCATAGCTACCAATAATCTGCCAAAACAATACAGAAATACGTAAGATATACATATTAAAGGTATTCAGAGCAAATATAAAGCTTTCATTTCAACAATATTGATCAATTAGTTTGGCCAATATAGATGTTTTTGGTTACTGTTCCAATGCTGATATTTGGCTTTAACCCCTGGACTACGGGAACCGGGTGGGTTGTGTACAAAGTCTATGGGGATTTCAGAAACTTGAAGGGAACGGGTTAAAAGGATTAATTGGTATTTTTTTATAGAATAAAATGTATATTATAAAAACAAATGATTGTCAAGCCCTACCAATTGTTTTCATATGAATTTATACAAAAGTGAGATTATTGATATATACATATTATATTATATTGAAAAACATCATTGGATACCCCTTTTTAAGCAAGTTTCCTTTTCAGGCAAGAAATGGTTAACAAAAACAAATTTTCTAAGCCAATCATTACATTTGAGAGTGCATACTCAAATTAAATCGATGAATCATCATGTTTGTCCAAACAATCAGTGCAAATTTTATCAGATTTTCTAAAATGTCATAGGCACACTACAGAATCCTCCTCCTTATTCCGTGTTATTTACTGTTTCACTGTGTATACTCCGGACAGGCGTAAACTTTGGCGCACTCCCCATTGTGAAATCTTATCCAGGGGGACGCTAGTCTCAACACTGAGACTCTCAGAGATGTTTGGTGACTACTCAGAAGTACACGGTACCTACCAAGAGTACCAATCAAGATCCACCATGTACTCCGGGGCAAAACATTTTCCCCTTGATCGTCCTCACAATGGCAGTACACCAAGGATTTATTGATTTATAGGCTTGTCTGGCGTATATATGGTGAAAATAACGGAGAATAATGAGGATCCTGGGGCGACAATTCGTGTACTTTCATGTTGTGATTCTTGGATGTGTGAAAGCCAATGGAGTCTACTAGCTAATCACTAAACAGACTTGGCCATTGAAGGTATCCAATGATAGGATATGCCTACTGAGTTGGAAATAACCAATGGAGTTTTCTTGTATAAATATGACTTCTCATCAGTGGTACAAGGCGCAGTCTCAGTGGAACAGAGACTGATTTTTAAGTAAAGACCTACTGATACTTGTAAAGTGTCTAACTCCCCCAAAAATTACTTTGGGCTTCCACATTTCTCTTCTACCATGTTGTTTAGCTTATGGTAAGAGAAGAATAAAAAAGGGTTAGATCTTTTCAAATGCCCCTTTAGTATGAAGATATCTATCATTGATAATCATTCAGCTCAAGAGCGTCTACAGACGTCATAAGCATCATACTGTAATTATTTGTAAAAGCTGACACAAGTTTTCGCTTTTTTAACCAGGAAAGCAGTGTTCTTTTTCAATGAAACTTTCACACATCATTCAGACATATCGTACAATGATTTTGGTATAGGATTAAAGTCTCAAATGTCATTTTGGGAAATATATGACACTTTACAGGTGCACCTTTAATGCTGAGTTTGGTTGCAAACAATGAGCCAAGGATAATATTGGAAATACTGTTGTGTTGACTGTTGACACCACCAGAAATAATGAAGTGACCAATCTATATTGGGACATGCATATACTGTACATGACCAGGGCCACGTTGTAGAAAGAGTTGCAATCGATTGTAAAGTTGTGATTAATTGCAAATCAGAACATGTGACCAGGTGTGCAAATCTGATTCTAGTTCAAATTTGCAGTTAATTGCAACTTAATTTTCAATCGATTGCAACTCTTTCTGCAACGGGACGGACCCAGCTCTAGCAAATCAGGATCTTAATGGCAACTCATGTTTTGCAGATATTGGCTTTAAAAGTGAAGAATATGAACATTTTACACATGATCCGCAAAAATGAAATGATCATAATAATAACACATATTGTCATTTTTTATGATTTCTAAATCAAATCAACACTAATGATGAGTTTTGTCAATTCAAATAAAAATCTTTGATTTTTCCAGAGCCCATCATGTCTGGCTCCTACTAAAAGGCGAGAAAATTGAATGTAGACAATTCCAGATTGTTTGCAAAAGGATCAGCCATATGGACCAACATTAAATTCTTGTGAAAGATTTTACAGTGAAATCTTCTTAAAACTATCAGGCTACATAACGCAACAATTTTCCTGCTCAAAACTAGTGATACATTCTGATAATATCGCATGTATACAGCACATATTTCAGTTCTAGTACATACAGTACATAATATTTATAGACCATTATACACATCCTATTTCATTAAAAACTACTTGCATGAAAGAACAGAATACAGCACCAGAAATTGATATAACCATTGACAATGGACAGGAGTTACATTTTTAGATACATTATACGTGCTAAAAACAATTTAATATTTCATCAGTATTGCAAGCTTTAAAAGGGTATAATTTGGCTACATAATCATTGGTTCTATGGTATATTTGTAAAATCATCAATCTCTATAGAATAGAATGAAAAATACTAAATTATGTTATTAACCATAGTCAAATAGCATTTGCAGCTATTTCATCATTATTTTCATTTCATATACCTTCAAAATCTTACAACCTAAATCAGCATATAAACACGATCCTATCCTACAGATAACTTTCCTTCCTTCAACTCGGAGGCGTATCAACGAGAGGGGTCATGGGGGCACAACATATTGACAAAACGATAGAAAAGATAAGGGGAAAATTCAAAATTCTTTATAAAATAAAGAAATACACAGAGTTTGCCATTTGCCCCCTCCCCCCCCCCCCCCCCCGCACTCTGTCTGACCATGCTGACCAGTGGACATAATGCCTAAAAGAGGCTCTGTACAATTTGCATACAGGTCACTGCAAAATAAAATCAAGAGCAGCATGGTCAACTAGACAGGTAGACTTGATATTGTTCCGTTTGTCCACTACTGTTCTTCCATCACTGTCTACTCTGCCTTCAAGTAACGACATGTCATCCATCACTGATATCTAGAACTATGTGCTCTGGAACTACATATCCAACAATGCTATCCTCATGATATTAAGGAAGAGAACATTTCTGCTCACACACTTTTAATTGTCTTTATCAGGAATAGCGTGGTATTCTTGATTTTATATTGCTTTGCTTGTCCATGTGTACTACTATCCTACTGTCCACCCTGCCTTCAACTATGATGAATCGTCCACTGCTGATATCCAGAACTATGTGCTCGTGAACTAAATAAACAACATAGTTTATCCTCAGGGAAGAGAATGTTTCTCCTCACACATGTTTTAATTTGTCTTCATCAAGAACAGCATGGTATTCTAGACTTTATATTGTTTCTGCTTGTCTACACTATCCTGCCATCACTGTCCACCCTGCCTTCAACTTATAACATATCATCCACTGCTGATATCAAGAATTAAGTGCTCGGCCAGAACTGAATATCCAACATCGTTTATCCTTGAGACAAAGAAGAGAACAGTTCTCTGCACACTTACTGTTTTTATCAAGAGCAACATGGTATTCTAGACTTTATATTGCTCTGCTTGTCCACCACTATCCTGCCATCACTGTCCACTCTGTCTTCAAGTAATGACATGTCTTCTACTGTTGAAGTCTGTGCTAGGATCTCATCCACTAGGAAGCTAGTGTTCAACAAAGAAAAAAAACGAGGGAAAATGAGATTATATAAATCATATGCATGCATATCTAAATAAACTTGTATGAAATGGTTCTGCTCTGAATGGAATATATCAAACTAAAACGGTGAAATGAAACTTGGTACAAGAAAAACAATGGAGCCATTGTTATCATAAGCATAAAAGTGAGGCTTATCTCCCTCCCCAAGACACCTACCATCCGGACAGCTTCTCCCCAGTACATTCAGTACCCTGGTATTCACCATCTCGACATTGCCACACAGACAATTCCTGGATGGAAGTTTTCTTTGATACATAGTGCCTTGATCGGGGTAACCTCGCTATTCATATGGACTGCTAGTCATAATGTGTTACTTTCTATAAATGGGGGAATGCTATTCATAAAGTGCAAAAGGGGTCACTATTCATAAAGGCATAAGGACGGTTATTCATAAGGACCGCAATTCATAATGTGAGATAAGGGTCGCTATTCATAATTCACATTGTGGGTCACTACTCATAAGGACCGCTATTCATAATACAAAATCGGGGTCGCTACTCATAATAATGAAGAAGGGTCGCTATTCATAATACAAAATGAGGGTGTTAATCATATGTGAAGGGGGTCACTATACATGATACAAAATGAGGGTCGCCATTCATAACTTTTAAAAGAGGTTCGCTAATCATAATATGAGAAGGGGGTCGCTATACATGATACAAAATGAGGGTCGCTATTCATAATACGTAATGAGGCTCGCTATTCATAATACGTAATGAGGCTCGCATATCATAATATGAGAAGAGGGTCGCTATTCATAATAGGAAATGAGGGTCGCTATTCATAATGTGAGAAGAGGGTCGCTATTCATAAAATGAAAGGAGGGTCGCAATTCATAAATGATTACAATTTCGCTATGTTATTGATCCTTATCACATGATCCATATTATTTGCCTGGAAGTGGGGGCGCGGGGGGCACGTGGCCCCGAAAATTTGCCAAAACATTAGAAAACAAATGAAGAAAACAGGTGTGCCCCAGTGATGTATGTGACAACATGATGCAATTATACTACAAGGTGGTTATAAATACCATATTTGCTAGAATCGTGCAAATGCGTGACACCCCCCCCCCCCCCCCCCCCCCATCAGTCCGACCATGCTACCCCTCTTGGCACAATGGCGTAGCATGCTCGGATGGATTTTGTTTGCGGGTCACGTGATTTATTGGGCAAATTTAATGAATTATTTAATACGGATCATTGAATAGCGAAATATCGACCCTCTTTTTGTATTATGAATAGCTGCCCTCGTTCCGTATTTTGAATAGCTACCCTCTTCTCACATTATGAATAGCGACTCTTTTCTTTGATTATGAATAGCGGCCCTCATGAATAATGAACCTCTTTTCAAATTATGAATAGCGGTCCTTATGAATAGTGGTCCTTATGAATAGCGGTCCTTATGAATAGTGGGAGGATCCCCCTTGATCTAGGGAGGTACTTGTTGTACATGGGATATGAACAGTCTAGTGTATTCAGTACTTACTTCATGGATTGCTCTATATTTGTGTTGTCTTTCACTGATATCTTGTTCCATCCCACAAAGTTCTCCTTGCTTGACAGCTCCTTTATTTCTTCATCTCTTACATTTGGTGATGGTAGATCAATCTGCGAAACAAAACAAAGACAACAAGAACAACCGAAAACAGTATAATTTAATACTGTGATTGAAGATTGAATATTCATTTTGGCCCACAGCTGACAACTTCATAATAATGCAACATACACTGTACATGTACCACTTCCATATGCTCAATTAATATCTGCTACTCAAAAAATACAAATGATTTTTTCACGATATTTGCTTCAGGACAAAATCTCTGCCGACAATAGCATGAGCATTAAAAAGAGTTTTTGGGAAGCACCACCACCAAGGTCAATTTGTAGGTTATTGATTATTTTGCCATAAAATGTCAAGAGCACTACTGATTGACTGACTAACTGAATCACCATGAACTGCCCTATATCTAACAGTCAGACACAGTACAATTTCTGAGGAGATGTTCAAAATATTCAGTTCGAAATAGTAAGTTGATTAAGTAAAAATATTATTCTTTGAGCCACCATGAATTTGCCCTACCTTATTGGCTAGCAGCAGGCAAGGCACAGGGTTGCCATTGGACAGCATTACCTTCTTGTCGACATCGTTCTTCCAGTTCATGACGCTGTCAAATGTCTTGCGTGACGTCACATCAAACATGATGACGCATGCCGATGCATCCTTGTAGTAAACTCTGGTCAATTGGCTTACTCTTTCCTGACCTATCACCAAGTGGAGAGAAAATATATAACAATTGAATAGCAACGTTCAATTAATTCCCCAAATATTTCTTCCAGTTCAGGACACTGTCAAACGTCTCGTGTGACATCACATCGAACATGAATATGCAGGCCGATGCATCCTTGTAGTAAACTCTGGTCAATGAGCTCACTCTTTCCTGACCTATCATCAAGTGAAGAGAAAATATAATTGGCCCATATATTTCTTCCAGTTCATGACGCTGTCAACCCCCCCCCCCCCCCCTCATTTTTCTGTAGAATTTTTATAAAATGAATAACAACAATAATAATATCGAAAATAATATCGCTAGTAATATTCGTTTGTCTCGCAATGTATGGTCAACAAGGAATCTAAAAGATCACAACGTTTCGTGCACCGCTGCAACACTTCGTCAGGTGATACAAATCTACTGTAAGCAAGGGTGTTTTATACCCTGCACGAAACGTGATCGGCGAAACGGCGCACGAAACGTCGTGATCTTTTAGATTCCTTGTTGACCATACATTGCGAGACAAACGAATATCACTAGCAATATTATTTTCGATACTATATTCGCAATGAGTAATATATTTAGCATTAACAATAATAATGGTAATAATAATAATAATAACAATAGTAACCATACTCTAAAGTGATATTTTAAACACCAATTTCACAAAAATTCTCCATGTGGGAGGGGGTAAACCCCTTACGTGCGATGAATGCTAAAAACCACCTTTGTAAGGAAAACGTTGATGACGCCATATTGAAAATTATACCCTTTCAACGCTTTTTTGGAGGCAGGTGCATAGCTAGTCATGTTGGGAGTGACCCCCACCCCCCCCCCCCCCCCCCCCTTGCTAGTCAGGTGAAAAAAGGATGGAATTTGAGCAAAAGACATCAGCCCCCACCTAATATCAGTTTGCATCAAAAACATAATTACAGAATTGATTTGGATTCCTCTACATGAGAGTAAAAAAGGGTAATGCCTAGGTCACAAATGCTCTGATTTAGGCTTAAGGGAACCGTACAATGCCACTTTGGGGGGGAAATCTAACAGGAAAATTGCGGTCGCCGTTGCATTTTCCCTCGCCAGATGATGTCGTGGAAGCTTATAACGCGATGTTAAAAATGCCCAATATATTGTACGATTTGTATTGGCTGTAAGCCCATAGACAGATATAACACGATTTTCGCAAAGTAAGGTAGTCGTAAGATTTCAAAGTTATCGTAAGAGTATCTTGCGATGTCGCATAGTCATCGCACTTGCACGGGCAAATATGTGACTGCTACACAAAGATATCGCAGTCATCATATGATACCTAACTTCCCAAAATCGTAGGAAATTCGCCGTAGGTAGTATAATCGTGCGGCACCTGGTGCATTTGTGTCCTAGGCATATCCATTTATTAGTTTTTAAAAAACACCTTTAAAAAGGGACTCTTTGAAGGTTGATAAATATAACTTTTTTTTCTATTGGGCGATGTATGGAGCTGATTGTCAATACAGAGACCAACATTTCAGCCATTCATTTATTAGTTTTTAAATGTGAAACATACCAGCAATATCCCATAGCTGTAGTCGAACAACTCCATCATTGGGCCTAACAACTTTCTTCAAGGCAAAGTCCACTGTAAGAGGAAGATAAGAACAAATATTAAAACATTTATAAGTTTACCAGCTACATTCAAAATCAAACTACTTATATTAAAGGCAAATTAAAGTATTTGAAAAGCTATCAGAAGTATCTTTATAGGCCAACCTCATTGATAAGTATTGTTGAAATAATATAAAAAGGGACTTATGTGGAAAAATCAGAATCTCAGTATCGTTAAATGCAGAAATATAAGTTGAAACGTAAATGCATGCTGCTGACATTGGGCCTAAATTCACTGCCAGTTTGTCCCGTGTACTCCGGCCAAATCTATACGCTTGTTCGCATGCGGAGCTACATGGCAGCATTTGCCATAGGTTTGCACGCAGTGAACTGTGCATAGATTTGTTTTTATTTTGAACATTTTATTGCTCAAATACTCAATTTGAACGCAGTTTTGTCCAAATCTTTACATTAAGAGATAAGTTATGATATATTCTTTCACATGGTTGGTGATAAAAGTGTATTTTTCATTTTTTTTTGTGTGGAGCATTTCCCAATGCTGTTATTTGGCTTATAAGTCAACTGCTTCTTTCAAATCAAACAGCATTCTAGGGTGCAATTCCATGTAAACAACTTCTTTTGCATATTATCTGCAAAGGACATCACAATCTTTTATGTTTTGATATCAGTGTTTGATATTTAATAGATATCCAACACTTCGCAAATGGTTGTGTAATTCATAAACAATACGATTAATCACCAACATTTTTGGAACCATTAGGTTCCGTATATATATGTCGGTGATGAAGCGTGGTCTGATTTGGGGGACGCACTCTTTGTATTTTGTTTTCCTTTTTGACTTAACCTGTATGTTTTTTTATTGGTGTTTGTCCAATAATTGGGGGACTTACATGCACTCTTATTCTCCCCCATTCCCTGTGCCTTCTTAAGTTCCCGTAGCTATATACGCCAATGATTTGAATTTTAATGCAAAGTACCAACCTACCTCCAACTGTTGTCTTGAATCCTGGGTCAAAATGGCCGCTGACGTATCTGTAGACGAAAGATGTCTTTCCAACAAGAGAATCACCAACAATGATGACCTTGAACAGCTTTTCTCGTACATGGCCTGGTTCGTCCATATTGATGTTGATGCGGAGACCAGAAAGTTTGACCACGATGCACTCTATTTGCAAAACAATAAAAACACAAAGGGTTACTGTAAACATTGTTATTTTCGCACGATTAATATTTCGCACTGAGCGACACAAAAACACATTCGCGGCTTTTTAATTTCGCGGCCGAGCAAGTGTTCACACGCATTGCAAATCGTGCATTTATATTAGCGGACGCCGACTTCAGCGAAAATGAATGCACCGCAAAACATTACCACATTTACAGTAAATATCTTTAAAGGGCAATGCAACTCAAGAATAGAGTTTATCCTACTTGATATATCGTAATATGCCTTTTTATTATATATAACATAACTCCGACTCAGATTTCTGCTTTGGGAGAAATATGTGAAAACTCTATCGGGTTTACCACTATTCATGCGAACACTGGAGGCCGCCATTATTAGGTGTGTGCGGACTTATGGTCAGTGATATGCACTAATGCATTTCAATAGCATCTATTGAAACCATTGTCTGAATACTTGTATATGCTTTGACGAGTCTGTAAATCAGTGAAAAGCTTTTTGTTCGACCCGTAGCACACTCGTCATAGTTTGCAAAGCATGTCGGGCAATTATAAGAACATGGCCGCTCCCCATCACCTTTTGCCGCCGTAAGAATTAGTAAAATGTGGGTATGTTCACGTAAGGATTTCATGGGATCCAGGAGGCCAAAATTGCCAAGTTATGTATCAAATAAAATGTCTGTTCACCCTCTAAACGATAATAATAGCCGAAAGCCATAGTTTCATTGCCCTTTAATGTTCATATACTGCCCATATTTGTACGATATAAAAGCTCCTCAAAGCTAGGGGCTTGGGAACTATAATAGGATAGGGGAAAGATAAGAGTCTTGTATACTGATGATGTAAATGCAGTTAACCCCTTGATTTGCAGTAATGGAGATCTGATTGGAACTATTTTTGAACAGGTTGAGTGAAAAATAGGCTATTGAGAATAGGTCACCATCCCACCAAACATGTTGTCTTAGTATTATAAGAGGATCGCACGATGCACGATGAGCAGAACGAGTTTGATGCAGCGCACCACCCAGCGGCATATCGCCTACTGTTCTGGGCAAAAATTTAGCACCGGTCCATTGAAGGCTACGTGCAGCTACAGCTTGGCTTGGGCTTGGAACGAGGGGTCTGCCCTGTGGTTAACAAGAGAACAGGTAAACATTATTTTTTAATGATCGAGAGCGGCTACCAAGCCTGTAGCGTGCCCATCAGATAAAAAATCACATACCGGTACCTATAGACAAAGGGAGTCTTTGAAGGGCCACAAATCCACAACACCAATATAGACAAGAATGATACATGCTTATTTTCAGGGATGATTAAAGGGGAAGAAGAAATGCTGGCATTTTTGAATGATTGTTACTGATAAGTGGAGAATACCTGTCACTTCTAGTCATATATTTCCTCTTGGGTATCACTAATGGAAATAATCAATGTTTTTTAAACCACTATCAACTGTTTTCAGAGCACTGGAGGCTGTGTGAAAGCACAGTCAGCATCCAAATATTATTTGCTTCTCCAACAGAGTTTTATGCCACTCGGCAACTCTCACCAAGAATCAAAGTGCTAAGACAAGTTACACTAGGAACTGGGGAGACCTGTCTATGATAAAATCACAACTTGCAGGGGAAAATCAACAAATTTTGCACTTTGTTTAAAAAAATGTATGGAAAACCCAGACCTTTAATGTACATGGAAGGAATGGACAAAACCCATCCAATTTGTATATAATGCATGTTTTTAATCAAATTGAAGGCATACAATATGTGGTAGATATCACTAAAACAATTGAGGATACCCCTTTGGGTATATCATTAACTAGTTTGTCTTTAAAATATCATACAATTGATAAAATAGCGTAAAACTTCAAACAAATTGTGCAAAAAGTGCTTGGTCTAATAATTGTTTCCAAGGCTGTAGTTTGATGAAGGGCTTAATTTCTACACATATGTTTTGCATTCATAGAATCCAAATTACAGGGTTGTTCGATCTGAAATTGTTTGTGTGTGTTACATTCATCCTCATCCGTCTACTGGAAACTGTTCAGACGATTTGTAAAAGGCGGACACTCCCTTTAAAGTTAGCTATAAGATGTACTTTTCTTTTCCCAACATGCAACCTTACTTAAAATAATCCTTACTGTTATTATAAGATTAGGTTTATGGTTTTTAATAGGTTAAGTGGCTTTTTGGAGCAGTTGTGGAACAATAAAACTGACCGCTAACTTCAAAGTTAAGGATCATAATGGAAATAATTCAAAGGGTGAAGCCTGGACTAACACATTTGCTGATAAAGTGATAATTCAATTCACCTATGTTTTTTGTAAAGCAAGTGTAGTGGTGGTGAAATCCTAACCTTAAAATAATTGGCTCAGGTTAAGAAAGGTGATGACCTGAGGAGGGTGGGTCCAGGCAAATTGACGTCTGTATTAGATTTTAGCCGACATGCATTCTCAGCATTTCACCACCAGTTCACAAACATTGATGCTGTGATGACGTCATATGTGAGAACGGAGTATGGGTTTTGAGAGACGAACGCCATTCGGCATTGCCGACCCTCAGCCTCAATTGATATATGGGATAACAAAACATTTCATTGTGAGTGCTGCAATTTATTATCAATTTTACAGAATGTTCTATCCTTACAGTCATAAATTGAGCAATTGTTTTTCTGGATCCCCAGCCCCAGGCCCCCAAACATTGTTGCATTGTAGTACTTTTTAAACTATATATCGGTACTATAGCTGCCATGTTTTCATGGGGAAACAAACATGAAACATCATAATCATATAATGTCAGTGTTGAAATATAACTTTGTTGCATGCATGATGTAGTAGTATGAGACTGTGCCGAATATCAATAGTTTCACCGCACAAAACAAACACTATAGATGCATCAAATAAAAGTGGAAATTATACGAGCAGCTGCAAAACTCATAAATAATATATCTGTTGTAAAATTTCTCAAAGAATTTGCAAATTTTTCTCCAAATCGACTTTCTTGTAAACCTATAAAAGAAGCTTCTTCCCGATGCAAAATTTTGTGTTGTATTACCGAACGTGATCGATTATCCCTGTTTTGCATGGGAATGTCATTGACATGCGCGCTGCCACAGGTGCGCCGCAAATCGTGTGTAAAACACCTCAGGACGCTTATTTTCTTCGGGAAATGATGGGAAAATTTTGCTGAACGTCCATTTATTATCCTCCGTTAATGCCGACAGTCAAATCCAACTTTCAAATTTAAGACATCATTTCCTATGTAAATTTGCATGTCCGGTAATACAACACCTTAATTGTTACAGTAGTATAGTATTAGATCTCAACTATATGTACTACCATATCTTCATCAATCAGCATCAAGTTATTTTAAAGGCAGTTATAATAATTTGCAAACACAGCAGATCTCAAAATTTGCATAGTAGCTAGAAAATGTTGTTAGTAAAATTGGTGAGAAATATCAAATCAATTGACCCCTAGGCCTTAATTACTTCTTCAATAAACAAATTTAATATTTTTCTGTTTTACTTCTCAAAAAATAAGACTTGAAATAACTCGGCCTGTGGATAATTCGGCACTTGATTAGTCAATACTTTTTAAAAATGCTGATTACACGTATAGCGACACACTAACAAAAAAATAGTTCCGCTTCGTACTTACATCTATAGGTAACCTAACCAGGCACCTGGCATACTCGCATTCAAAATCCATGAGTGTCACTGATTACTATGATACAAAATCCCCCAAAATGAACAAATCATAATTTATATGGGTTTAAGCTTACCTAATTTCAAATTCTTTGACTTCAAGTTGACAGTTTTCCACCTCCAAAATACATGATTCGATTGATAGATACCCAAATTTCGCAAAATAACCCAGAATTTGGACGGAAAGACGATCGCGGGGATCCGCGACCAAGACACTACAGCAGCGCGATTTGTCGCTAAAAAAGCCAAATTTTGCGGGAAATACACAGCGAACAGGCGACGCCGGCGAGAAGCCCGCACGCATTACTCTGAGCATGCGAGCGAGCGATACGAATACGGTGTTGTGTACACCGGAGCGCGCGCAGCACTAAATTGAATTATGGGATCGCTGATTAGCTTCTGGGGTCATCATTGCAGCGATCAGTTGGAATATTGCATGGATAGACTTCAGAAATGGGTCTTTCCGAAAGGTGACCCCCCCGATTTCTGACACCCCTGACACCCCTTTTCTGACACCCTTTCTTCCCATTCATTTTGTACACAGATTTTTTTCCCTTTAGCTCTCTCCCCCTCTCTCTATTATGGCCCTCTCTCGCTCACTCTCTCTTACAGTACGTTTGATCTTGACCGCGTATCAGCGCGCGTGGGAACGAAACCGGATTGGAACGACCTTTGCAATGCCAACAAGGTCACGTACGGGGCAGGGCAGTGTATGTATATAAAGGCGGTGAGATATTTGGGCCATTACATAATTATTTTGTTTATCTGATATCGTGGCTACATGTTCCACATGTCAGGGGCGGATCTAGCTTTTTGCTAAGGGGGGGGGGGGGGTTGGTTGGATATAGCTTTTTGCTAAGGGGGGGGGGGTTTGAACCAATGACGATGCGGATACTGTGTGGGTCTGGACACATGGCGTTTTTCTATGCACATCACATTGCCCCCCCCCCCCCCCCCGTAGATCCGCTGCTGTATACACAACAAGCCTATGAGCTGTGCCAGTGTCGTAGTGTGGTCGGACTGATACTGATATAGGGGGGTCGGGGTGGGTGCAATAGAAGTATGACTCCAACACTGCCTTTGTAAAGGGTCTTTCCAAAAGACGTGACCCCCCGATTTCTGACACCTCTGAATTATCACCCCCCCCCCCCCCCCCCCCCATGGGCTGCCAAGTGAAAATGTGATGTGCATAGAAAACCACCATCATGTGTCTAGACCCACAGAGTATCTGCATCGTCATTGGGTCAAACCCCCCCCCCCCCCCCCCCCCCTTAGCAAAAAGCTAGATCCGCCCCTGACATGTGGAACATGTAGCCACGATATCAGATAAACAAAATAATTATGTAATGGCCCAAATTTCTCGCCTCCTTTATTACATACACTGCCCTGCCCCGTACGTGACCTTATTGGCAATGCAAAGGTCGTTCCGATCCGGTTTCGTTCTCACGCGCGCCGTTACGCGGTCAAGATCAAACGTACTGTAAGAGAGAGTGAGCGAGAGAGGGCCATAATAGAGAGAGGGGGAGAGAGCTAAAGGGAAAAAATCTGTGTACAAAATGAATGGGAAGAAAGGGTGTCAGAAAAGGGGTGTCAGGGGTGTCAGAAATCGGGGGTCACCTTTTGGAAAGCCCTTCAGAAATCATCAATTTGAGGTATTAGTAAGTTATCCTTCTTTTTAGCAAATCATATTCAACGTGCCAAATCTTTATAAAGTAATGCGCCTGTTAAGGCTGAGTCGGTTCGGTCGATCACACCGGTTACCGACCGTTTCAATCGGGACCCGGTTTCGTTATATCGGTAACGGTGCCCCGAAAAAAAAAAAAAAAAAAAAATGTTAAAAAAGAAATTAAGATTATCACTTATTGTAGCGGAATTCAAGTAAAAACGGGGCAATTGATATCATTTACTTTGAAGAGTGGTTATTTTCGTGAAATTCTTGGTTACTTCCTTTGACAGTCAGAAATTGAACAGGAAGCGCAAAATTGCTAGTCATTTGAATGATATTATTGGCGGATGTGCACACAAAGTTAGTCCGATACTCCAGAGGAGTTGTCTGATGGATCTTCGTATGATCCAGCTGATGAGCAAGTGCATTCAAAAGTGGCTCAAAATACGTATTGGGTCATTTGCAACATTTTAAAATGTTTTGATATTCTACTTACAGGATTTCATGGCGTTTGATAGCTGAACAGAAACAAATTTACTTCGGAAAAAATACTTTTCTTGCAAAACTGAGTTAATTCTGGATAGTCTGTAACTATTTTCCCGTAAAGATTGATATGTAAATTCATAAAAGCCTCAGTATTTGTTATGTTATTTGCATAAAAAAAGAGCAATATAAGCCCCAAACTGTGCATTTTTGCCGATGCTTGCACGATTGCGTGATTTTACCCGTCCAAGTTTCGACGGTAAAAATGTATCGGGATACCGGTTCCCGACCGGTAAAAGTTTATCGGGACCCGGTTCCGAATATATCCGACATGACTCAGGCTTGGCGCCTGTCAATTGTTTCTCCGGCCCCCGGGTACCCGGGCACTACCGGGGTACTCACCGTGTTTTGCCGGGGGTTTGTGCGGGCAGACGACCCTGCCGGCGGGGAACATGTACGGCCTTGCGGCGGTAGCTCGACTGCAGACATCCCTGCAGGGCGGGGACCATGTACGGTCTTGCGGCGGTGGCTCGAGTCCAGACATCCCTGCCGGGCGGGGACCATGTACGGGGATGCGGCGGTGGCTCGATGGTGTTCATTTGGGCCGGGAATTTGAGCAGGGATCTCGTCGGGAGCTTTTACGGAAGATGTGATGAAGTCCGTCTTTCACTCGCGTACGTAGCAGCGCATGCATGCATATCGCATGCATAGCGCGCGGGGAAATGTACATCAGACCGGTTCTCGTGCCTCGTTGTTTGAATTTGTCAGGTAGGCCTACACTTGCCTTAAATTATTATTAATTAATATATCGGAGGCATCAGACTTCGTTTTATAAAAGTCAACATATTATATTGACTACATTGCCACCTTTCCGCTATTATTTTTAATACTCTTTGTGAAACATGAAAATAACATTGAATATGAATAGGGCTCCGATTTTTTACCACTGAATTCGTGAGTCAGCCCCACACATACCTTTTTGTGTTGGGAAAGCTTTTTTTTCTTTCGGAAGAGTGACAATTTTCATTCGAAATCAAGAACTGTTTAATATAAACTTTCTCCCGACATTTCTAGAAGTCCGCGATTACAAGTTCTTCCGTGGTATGGGGGCCGTGACTTCGTCCGCGATTCGACAAATTCCCCCGTGGTATGGGGGCCGGGACTTCGTCGGTGATTCGGCGCCGAATATGCCCTGCCCTGCGGGGAATTCGGCGGGGAAGTCGGCGGGACTTGTCAGCTTAGAGGGGCCGCATTCCCAGGTAGTGCCCGGGTACCCGGGGGCCGGAGAAACAATTGACAGGCGCATAAAGATGCTTCAGGTATAAAAAAAAAATTAAAAAGAGAATTTAAAGGCAATATTTGTTTACCTCGTCACACATCTACGGATAGTTTTTGAGCGACGAAGCTAACACACGGCATTGATTACAGTTAATCTATAGGTAACTCTAGTGAACGCTAGCGCGGAGCGCTAGCGTTCTAGGTCGGGCTAATAGTGCCCCCGAATTTATAATTTTATGTGCACGATAATTGTGCTTAAAATGATACATATGATACAGTACTTACCACCGATTAGCAGATAAACATGTGATACAACTATGGGGTGCATCAGAATGATGATTTTTTTTGCTCCATTCCGCATAAAAATTAGTGATTTATGCACCTCCTCGACTTCTTTCTGTGTCGTATCGCGACTTCTGAACGATCGATGATCGCGCTTTGGTCTCTATTCAAGTCGCCCGCCGATTCCAAGTAAACGACAGATCGATCTGACGCGTAATTCCGTACGACCACTAAACACGCGCGTCAGATCTGCTGTCTATTTGGAATCGGCGGGCGACTTGAATGGAGACCAAAGCGCAATCATCGATCGTTCAGAAGTCGCGATACGACACGGAAAGAAGTCGAGGAGGTGCATAAATCACTCATTTTTATGCGGAATGGAGCAAAAAAATCATCATTCTGATGCACCCCATAGTTGTATCACATATTTATCTTCTAATCGGTGGTAAGTACCACACATAGGTTCATTACAATAGGGTTGTGCGAAGATCAACCTCTTCCGCCCGCTGCACTATCCAACGGAAACAATTTTTTTGTCGGCTGATTTCTCCCTCAATTTACCAGCAAATGCAAAAAAACTTTCGTTTATGTGATCCACAATTCATATACTTTGATAATAATTACCAACTTTGTTGTTTTGAAGACCGCAAAATGTAGAAATAAAATTATTATTTCCCGTCCGTTTTCCTTACCGATGCGTCCTAAAACACGCCGGTCAACTGTTGAACCGGCAACAGTGTACGAATGGGTGGTATTGTTATCTCCAGCGCATTTGCATATATTGCGTGTAAATGGTTCACCTGAGTGAACCATTTACTTTGTAGATGTGGTAAGTACCGTATCATATGTATCATTTTAAGCACAATTATCGTGCACATAAAATGATAAATTTGGGGGCACTATTAGCCTGACCTAGAACGATAGCGCTCCGCGCTAGCGTTCACTAGAGTTAATCTATAGGTAGCTTTGATTGTACGTTATATACACGTACGATATCGATGACACGTGACGTACATACACACATAATAATACACCGTGCTGGTCACATTTTATATTGAACGATGTGTTTGTTGGTCAACGTGTGTAATATAGCTACCGCTAAACTAAACGTCTAGACTAGACGTTAAGCGATTTTTAAAAAAAGTAAATAAATATACATTATAAAATCAGATTTCTCTTTTAACTGATCTAATTCAAAATGGGACAAATAACTTACATTTTAGTATGTGTCCATTAAGATATTTCTTTCAGGACCACAAGTTACAAGATTTTGTTCCCCACCTCGATTAATTGGTGGATGCAAATGTGTTAGACAGTCTTTAAATAAGGAAAATTACATTGTCAACAACATAAACCATACTCAATACGTTTTGACATGCATGTATAACTACAGGGACATAGTCAAATTCAATTGGCAGCTCGCAATTACTATATAACAAAATCGAACTCGTGAATAGGATATCTACATTCGCATTCACTATTCAGCACATTCATGAAAATATCAACATCTGACTCACCAGATTATATAAGTCGATGTTTCCCATGAATCGTCATCTTCTTGGAATGATCGAGCAGTACGAGCTACACCGGCAATGTTTATTACCTCCGCCGCCGTCGCATCCGGTATACCTCAAGCTGGCGGGGCGCGCTCGAGTATGGGCGGGTGTTCCCCGTTTTCGCATTACGTTTGGGCAGTTGGTGGGGGAAATCAATTACGCATTTCGGGGGGGGGGGGTATATATCATTGTTGGCCTCTTTCTTGAATTTTAGTTTTAGTATAGTAGGGTTATGATTTGGGTTAGGTTCAGAGCAATCATAGCTTTGTTCTAGGTTGTTAGATCTAAACCAAACACTATATACCCCCCTAAATAATCAACTGCTCATAATTTCAATCTTTTCAAGATTTCGTCTGGCCAAAATATGTATATGGTAGTATAACCCAGGGTGAAATTCCCATTGACTTATATTACCAATTGAATTCAATTGGTAATCAGAATTACCAATTGAAAATTACCAATTAAAAATTACCAATTGAAATCAATTGGTAATCGAAGTAGGCTATATGGAAAATGGAACGATTACCAATTGAAATCAATGGGTACCCATTGAAACCCATGCCAATGGGTACCAATTGAATTCAGTTTCAATGGGTACCCATTAGAATTTCAATGGGTACCCATTGGGATTCAATGGGTACCCATTGGATTTAATGGGTAGCCATTGAATTCAATGGGTACCCATTAAAATTTTAACTGGAATTTCGTCCTGGGATATACTTCGATTATCAATTGATTTCAATTGGTAATTTTTAATTGGTAATTTTCAATTAGTAATCCTGATTACCAATTGAATTCAATTGGTAATATAGTCAATGAGATTTTCACCCTGGGAAGGAACCTCTTTTGAAATTTTTTGAAAAAAGTGTAAGCATTTTCTACATTTAAAAAAAAATCATCGAATAAATCTTGGGCCCAGATTTATTCCGATCGGATATATTAATTGATGTTTCAGCCGTTTCTGAACCGATTTTGATCAAATAAAGTTTATTCTGTCATGAAAATTGTATGCTCTTTTAAATTTTACACTCAGTTTTTCCTTATCTTACAACAAATTATTTAGTGCAGCGCCCTCTATACCAAAACTGAACTACCCATTTAACAAAAAAGACTTGTATTTCTTATGTTTTTTTTGGTTTTATTTATGCCTGTTTGGTTGAACTGCACTATAGGTACAAAATATACTTTATCCCTGATATAGGTCAATATAATGCATTCTACAGATCTTTGTTTTATACAAAACTCTCTCCAATGCATTATACAGAGTGTCCCAGAAAAAACGAAACCGGATTTCATGGCAGAAATTTTCTGTCATAATGAATCATTTCTTTGATAAGATATACAATTATACATGTATGAAAAGCTCTGTGTATCTCCTTTCGTTTGATGTACAACTTATGGCACATAATTCACGCATGACTGAATTAAAACAATGGAAAGTGGTGTTGCCAAAATTCCATTTGCACGCAGAAATTGCAAGTTTAAGTGAGATTTTGGGGTGAGTTTTTAGGGTAGTAAACGTACTTATTTTGAAAAAGGACAAACACTGCATAAAAGTTAATATTTTTATCTTTTATATGACACCTCATGCACAAAAAATAAACGATGTATGCCAGAGAACAATGAAAACATGCCTGATTTCTGCCCAAATGAGTAGATAGTTGAGTAAGAAGTCGCTCAGCTTTCCTGACTTAGCAGATGACAATGGACTTGATGCATGAGTGAATTTACACAAACATGGGGATCAGGGAAAACATGGGAAACATGCTAGATCAGGGCCCCATTGCAGAAAGAGATACAATCGATTGTAAGTTGCAATTAATCGTAAGTCAGATCACGTGTTCTAGATGCGCAAATCTGATTGGTTGAAACGCGAAAATTTTCTGACTTACGTTTAATCGTAACTTACAATCGATTGTATCTCTTTCTGCAACGGGGCCCAGGAAAGTTACTCATTTGGGCTGAAATCAAGCATGTTTTCATTGTACTGGTTCTCTGGCATAAATCATTTATTTTTTAATCATGAGGTGTCATATAAAAGATAAAAATATGAACTTTTATGCAGTGTTTGTCCTTTTTCAAAATAAGTACATTTACTACCCGAAAAACTTACCCAAACCTGCAATTTCTGCGTGCAAATGGAATTTTGGTAACACCAATTTCCATTGTTCTAATTCAGTCATGCATGAATTATGTGCCATAAGTTGCACATCAAATGAAAGAAGAGAAACAGAGCTTTTCATTCATGTATATCTCATCAAAGAAATTATTCATTATGACAGAAATGTTCTGCCATGAAATCCGGTTTCGTTTTATCTGGGACACACTGTATACTTTTCCCTATACGGTCACTATGATCTATAGGGCATTTTTAGACTGTACATCTTTTAAAAGTTTTATTCCAAACTTTATGTAAAACGCTCCGATATATGAGTATACTCCTTTCTAGAAAAAAAAAAACCCATTCCCAGGAGGCCTCTACCCCTCTCCCTCTCACACTCTTTCAACTGTTTACAACATAAAATACATAAAATGATAATACTCATTGTCTTGTTTCATGAAAAGTTTTATTTCCACATTAATATCTCTACATAACTCAAAACAGTTCTTACTGTTCAGCAATAAATAAAAAGTATTCACTATACACTATCACCTAAAACACTTATTTCAGGCTTCAGTTTAATATAATTATAAGCACCAATAATTCGTTGTTACATCATAAAGGAGAAAATACATGACTTTCTGAGATTAAATAATGTCTGGTTGTACAAATTAGGGTATATACTGTCATAATCAGAGTTGTTTTCACATTTCAAGAAACATGAAACTCAATAACAAAATATTTAAGGTACAGCGCAATATGCCTCGGTCAGCTATACTGAAACATTACGTCTGAAATTCACCATGGTGGCTTAAATTTGAACCATGGTTTTGAATGCCCAGTTTTATGGAGCGGTACACGATAATCTCTCATTTTCAAATAATGAATAGAATCTGTTTGTTCAATTTTGACGGACCATTCAACTACAATGACGGTACATACGGTACATACCGCTTTCGTCATGATGTGACGGACCAAGAGTTGCCTTGACGGTACCTGCGTCAAAAATTTTGTGGTAAATGACCCAACCATGACGCACTATTCCTGGGGGTCATACAATTGATAAGTGTATAACACCCAGACTAAACAATACAAATTGCCTTGTATATTAAAAGTATTCAATGAATTCAAATTCATAATACCTTTATGTTCATATATTCTATAAGGAAACGATATATATATATGTGACCGGCTATAGCAAAACCCTGCACTTGTTGGTAAAAATCAAAATGTACATCGTCATAGCATTAGAAAGGCCTTATCACATACATTGTATGTTCTAGCAAATTGGTCAATAATTGGCTTTTGCACACATTATGTGAACATGAAATGCCCATTTCTTCAAAACATGAATTACCGACAAGTGCAGGGTTTCGCTATAGCCGGTCACATATATATATATATATATTCCGCAATATATAAAGGCTTATACATGGCTTCCATAAATTTTTAAAACCAAGGTTTTACACGATGCAGTTTATTTATAAACCATATTTGTGGCAGTTATTTTTTTTTTCACCCACATGTTAGCAATGACATTTGAATGGGTAAAAAGTCTAAATTGGCACAGTCAAAAATCTTATGGATTCAAGTTTACCTGGAATTCACAAAACACATTTGGCGGTATGTAGAAAGTTCAGAATTGTTTTATACACACTAGAAAGAAAAAAAATGGTAAAAAAAACATGAATATAAGAATTTCAAACTAAGAAAAAGTCCCAAACTGGAATGGGAATGTCCAAACAAGGAATTAAAGGTGTTTTGTACAAATTTGGCAATGAATTGTGAGTACCGTATTTGCTGGTGTATTAACCGCACCTCTTTAAAAACATTTTTTGCAAAAATGGGGGTGCGGTTAATACACGGGTGCGGTTTATAGCGTATTACCCGCACTTTTTTCACAAAATGTTTGTTTGCGGTTTATACACCAGCAAATACGGTATTACTATTTGCCCCATACTCTAATCACAGCAATAGGAAACTTTCTTATTCATTAAGATAAATATTATAATTATAGAGGTTAAATGCAGGGGGGGGGGGGGGTGGGACATCACAGAATGTTACTCCCTAAGGGCACATCCATGATGTTCCTGACAACAAAGATATTTTACCTAATTTAAGTACGATTTGTACAAATTTTCATCTTTTTAGCCTCTGATATGAGTTGAATATAAATTGTAGCTTTTCAAAGTGATATTTTAAACATTGTCATTGTGACGTCATAGTAGAATCTATCTTGGGGTATTGCATTAAATCCCGCGCATACACATAACCCAATCTATGATATAGAAAAAATTACTTCAGGTGTTGAACATAACCCTTGCAATCAATAGCATCGCAAGAAAATTTGGTGATAGGTGTACACAAAAATGCTTTGATATCAATCATTTGCAGTTCTGAGGTTTGGAATATACCCTTCGTTGGTGGAACATACTGACTTTCGTTGCAATTACATGATCGAGTTCAGTCAATCAATAACTATTTGACCAAGTTATATAACATAATATAAGGTCAGTGAATAGCATATTCTTAACTCCACTTGTCTATCAATCTAGAATATGATATTAAGACTGCATTTCAAACATTCTCTACTTTGTCTTTGGATACATACATTGAATTTCTTCCTTTCAAGTAGAAACAATTACGTTCAATTGTATTAGTCATTGTATACACGAGCATGGAAATAAATAATATTAATGCATAAACGTACATAACTTGGGCATTTACAAATAGTGGAAATATTTCATACCATGATAATATACATAATTAGAACACTGAGAATATCATGCAAAATTGACGACTCCAGCAAATTACTTTTCAAATAGAAAATAAATGCAACTAGATGGATCTTCGACTGCGAGCAGTTGAAAATGATGCCTCCGCCATTGCGCAATTTATACATCAAGCCCAAATTAACATGCACTGAATTCATATGTCAACTCAATTTTGATAGTTATCTGTCTACCAGATGTGATATATCACAATTATGAGCTATTTTTGCGTTAAATATGTATTGGCCATGACCTTGACCTTTGACCTAATGACCCCAAAATCTTATAAGTGTATAGCTCCCCAAGATACAAATACAATGTAGGTACCAAGTTTGATGGTTATTTGTCAACTGGTTCTTGTGATATTGCAATTAGAAGCTATTTTTTGCATAATGAGTCCTTGTGACCTTGACCTTTGACCTCATGACTCCAAAATCTGATAGTTACAATGGCTTTCTGAGATACATTCAGGTACCAAGTTTGATTAAAATCTGACATTCAGTTCTTGAGATTTTGCAATTACATGCTAATTCATTGAGCCCTGTGACATTTGACCTTTGACCTCATGACCCCAAAATCTAATCAGATCATTGACACCCCAAGATACATACATGAACCAAGTGTGTTGAGAATCCGTCAATCGGTTCTTGAGATAACTCGATCACAAGCTATTTTTGCATATATAATGAGCCCTGTGACGTTTGGTCTTTGACCTCATGACCCCAAAATCAAATCAGATCATTGGCACCTCAAGATACATACATAAACCAAGTGTGTTGAGAATCCGTCAATCGGTTCTTGAGATAACGCGACCACAAGCTATTTTTGCATATATAATGAGCCCTGTGACTTTTGACCTCATGACCCCAAAATCTAATCAGATCATTGACACCTCAAGATACATACATGAACCAAGTTTGGTGAGAATCCGTTGATCGGTTCTTGAGATAACGCGATCACGAGAACGGGACGTACGTATGGACGGACGGACAACCCGAAAACATAATGCCTCCGGCTACTTCGTTGCGGAGGCATACAAATCATTGCGTTAATCATAATCATCAGTGTTACATCTATAAAGTCAAAGAGAATACAGCTACATTCATACAAAAACGCACAAACATTGACAGTTACTTATTGGCTACCTAACTCTTGGAATGTTATATTAAAGAACACACAATGGAAACAAGACATTATACTCATAGCAACACACTTGATAATAGACACTTTTACATCATAATTCACCTCTACACATGTATTAAAAATTACATTTAACTTTTAACTGCATCATTCTGAAAAGTCAAGTTATTGATGCATAATCTATCTATGTTTTAACCTACTGAAGAAGACAGTTGTTTTGATATACAAATTTTCCATACATTAGACCTCACAACAAGGATTTGGGGGACCACTCCAGGGCTCTAATGCAAGTCAGAAAATATGCACATTTGAACCAATTATATTTACGCATTAGGTCACATGATCTGATTTGCAATTAATTTGCAACTTTACAATCCATTGCAACTCTTTCTGCTACAGGGCCCTGAGCAGGTTTAAGTGGACATACATATGTAAGTCTTAGGTTACTTATATAACTGTGAAAGTAATAACTCTCCGACATTTATACAATTGTAAGAAAATTGATGCAGTATTTACAATCAAAGTTGGGCTGAGTTGATAGAAACCGAACATCCGTGTCCTCATACGGAAGATTTCATTCTTCGCGACTTGCAATTGAGATACAAATATGACATCATTGTTTTCCTTCACAAAGTAAACAATCAACATTTGTACAACGTTTCAGGCTCATCTGCATGCTACCCTTCATCGGGTACTAAAGACACGATTTGAGCTGTGTGATGCAATCAAATGCGGACAAGCCAATCAGTGCCTGATACCAGCTCATCGACTCTGGCCGGCGAAAGCGCTGGCTACCCAGCAATGACGATGTGGGTCATGCTGTACCCTCACTCCTATCACTACTACCGTGACTACTGTACTTCTCAGCGGACGCATCGGAGATTGACTTCACAATGCAGCGCCATGAATCCTTATCCATCATTAATCCCATTAAAGTCCCCATTTTCACACTGGATGTGATGTCCCTTGCAATGCAGTCCATGAAGTTCATACACAGTTTCCTTCCGCTTTTTGGACACGCGAGTCTCATGCAGATCACATCCCAAGATAATTTGGTATTTAGTCCCATAACAGTGCATATGAATCGCAATTGAAACTGCACAGCTCAAATCATGTATTAAACCTAGGCTCAATGCCACCTCTCCGAAGAAAATTTTAAAACACAAGTATATATTCACAACTATCCCCAGGCAGTATCATGCTGCAGCTATTGCTAGTTATGTCATCGTCATCCCAAAGTCTGGAAGTGATTTGTTGCAGTAGAAGCTTATGGTTAATGCCCTCTCAGAACTATTCCCTCTCTTTTTTTTATACTGAGCAGTGACCACAATGTTTATATATATAATAAAGGCAGTGTCTCCAATCTGGTGGGAGAACTCTGCCACCTATACGCAAAATCTTAAAGGCAGCATGCTGCATGGGATTGGGACCCCCCCCCCCCCCCCCCCTCTGGTAGTACTTGCGTTACAACGGCAATGCATGAGTATGGTGCGCTCTAGCAGTGCGTTGGAACGTAGGTGGCAGAGTTCCCCCACCTCTCTGGTATGTATAAAAGAAAGTGAGATTCAACTCAATTACCTTCTGCCTCCTAACATTTAAAAGAAAATTCAAGCCTGTAAAAACAATTTTAACTCATATTTCAGTAATAGATTCAGCCAATTCTATCTATATGCACAACTGATTTCCTTTTTAATGTCTATCATTCATACTCAAAAGTTCACCTTTCAACTTAAAGTTCTATCAAACTCTTATAATATATACAACACCCTCATTACAAAGTCACAACCCATCAAGACATTACTTCATTCTAGCTTCATCATTTCATTAGATTGCTACTGACATATCGTCGGTGATATCACGTATCGGCGAATGTTTGATACTGCGCGCTAACGAGATTTCGAGAAAAATGCGTTTAAAGTTTCCCAACTTCTTCTATCATAAAATAAACAGTTTTAAACAATCAAATTGCAATAAAAGTTCGAAGGTGACGAGAGAGGAATATTCTCTTCAATATGACCCTGAAAATAACCTACCTTAGGCTCTCGATTCTGTGTAATATCACTGCATAGATCGTTCGTCGGTACGTAGAGTCCTGGATTCAAAATGCTCAATGCGAGTGCCTCTACGTACCGACGACCGATCTATGAAGTGATATTACACAGAATCGAGAGCCTAAGGTAGGTTATTTTCAGGGTCATATTGAAGAGAATATTCCTCTCTACGTGATATCACTGACAATATATATCTCCAATTTCAGCATCATCTTTCTTTCTTCTGATGAAAATGGATTTCGAATAATAAACAAGCTATTACCATAAACAAAATACAATCATTATTTCTTCAGACCTGGACTAAAAGTCACTCATACATTATATACACTTGTCACTTATTCCAGTTGTTGCACTGTTAAGCCCTCTGCACACAGAGCCGACTCGACCCCATCCGACTGGTTTTCAGTCGGTTCAGCTCATGACTGACTTAAAACCAGTCGGGTCGAATCGAGTCGTAAGCGGTGAGCTTTAAAGGGTATTAATATTGGCTAGTAGTTCACAATGAATATGATTATTTTCACAACTAAAATTCATTCTTTCATTCAACATTTGGAATGATCAAGTTACATTTTTTTGTATAAAGCTCATGGTAAATTTCTATGTACCACATTTGCTAAAACATACACGACATGATACCATAATAAAAGTCATCTAACATCTAAAATGTGGATGGAATAGGCTTGTAATCAACATATTGAGAATGAAAACAGCTAAATTAAAGATGAATAACAGTTTTGGGAAAGTTACAGAAAACATTTATAATTGATCAATATTGTTGAATAAGTATCTAAAAAGGGCTTGTGTGGTAAAATCAGAACCTAACGATGCGTTAAATGCAGAAATATCGGAAGAAATCCAATACCCACCCGTGAAATGTATAAAACCACCGCCTGTTCGCACCTGTACGCGCCGCTAGCGCTGGACTGGAGATATCGACAAGTTGGCATAGCGAACGCACGTGGTCAATAATGCATGTAGCGTATGCGCTATTCCGCGTTGGCGATATCTATCCGCAACAGATCAATTTATAATTTTGCAAATATATCAATTAGTAGGCGGTTTCTTGGCCAAATTTGTATAATCCCATATTAGTAAAACTATATTCTTTCACATGGTTGGTAATAAGAGCGTACATTTCATTTTTAGGGGGTGGGGCGTTTCCCACTACTGTCATTCCCCTTTAAAGGTGACCGAGCAAAGAACAACACATAATTATATGTTTTGGTACCGTCGTGTGATATCAAATAGATGCCCAACATTTTGCAAAAGGTTGTGTAACAATGCAATTAATTACCACTACTTACGGAACCATTATGGCCTCATGGTACAGTATGCGCCAAACATTTGCGAGTGCGCAAATTCTATTCACGCATACATTTTGGAGACAATAGAATCACGGACGATGCGTTTAACAAGACAAAACGTAGTCTTCGTAAGAAAAACCCCCGAACACATGTTGTACTATGGTGATGCTTTTTTCCAATTATATAATTTTTCTGGAAACATTTTTCTGAACTTTTTGGTGGATTAGACTACTAAAAGCGTTTCCTTTTACTTATAAGAATATAAGTTTTGGGCGGTGGTACCCTTTAAATAGAAATTAATATTGCTATCTAACTCGACAAACCAAAATAAGGAAGGTCTACATAGAAAATAGAAAACTGTTCTCTGCTTATTCCTGATTCGAAGATGGTGTGTTCCATTCGCAAGCAATACAGCAAGTGATGTGAAAAGATTGATAAAACATGTGCCTTTAAATCAAGAGGTCCAGAGTTCAAACCCAAACTATGTCTATTTTGTTTTTCCTTCAACAAGACAATTTATCCACATGCTGCTCTGTCCCCAGGTGTATAAATTGGTACTCAGTAGTAAATGAGGGTGTTTGTAAAGCATGTGTGCACCTATAACAGGAAGCATGGCTGAAATACTCCTAAGGGAGTTGAGATTGTGCACTTAAAGTGCAAGTTGATCATGTGCGTGCGTGTCTGTATCTGATGACGGAGGTACATTAACTTTGTAAAGCGCTTAAAAATGCTGATCAATCATATTACGCGCCAGCCTCACCGTCATGCTTATAGCTCATTGGTTAGTTTTCGGTTGTTTATAACAAATCTACACAGGAATCTACGTGATCTCACACAAATTAATTTTGTTGATATGTGCCGAGATGTAAAAATGGTTGTAAATGGATCACACCATCTTATATACATTTCCATGACAAAATTAATGTAAACTAGATGGATCTTCGACTGCGCGCAGTCGAAAATGATGCCTCCGCCATTACGCAATTTATTTATATCAAGCCCAAATCAACATATACTGTACACTGAATTAATTCTGTTAACTCAATTTTGATGGTACTCTGTCTTTTAGATCTTGACGTATCACAATTATGAGCTATCAGTGACCTTGACCTTTGCCCTCATGACCCCAAAATCTAATGACTACAATTGTTCCCTAAGATACATTCAGGTATCAATTTGGATTGAAATCTGATATTCAGTTCTTGAGATTTCCAATCTCAAGCTACTTTTACATATAATGAGCCCTGTGACCTTTGACCTCATGACCCCCAAAATCTAATCAGTTCATTGGCTCTCCAAGGAACATACATGTACCAAGTTTGTTCAGAATCTGTCAATCCCTTCTTGAGATAACGCGATCACGAGCTATTTTTGCATATATAATGAGCTCTGTGACCTTTGACCTTTGACCTCATGACCCCAAAATCTAATCAGATCATCGGCCTCCCAAGATACATACATGTACCAAGTTTGGTCAGAATCTGTCAATCCCTTCTTGAGATAACGCGATCACAAGCTATTTTTGCATACATAATGAGCTCTGTGACCTTTGACCTTTGACCTCATGACCCCAAAATCTAATCAGATCATCGGCCCCCCAAGATACATACATGTACCAGGTTTGGTCAGAATCTGTCAATCCCTTCTTGAGATAACGCGATCACGAGCTATTTTTGCATATATAATGAGCTCTGTGACCTTTGACCTTTGACCTCATGACCCCAAAATCTAATCAGATCATTGGCCCCCCAAGATACATACATGTACCAGGTTTGGTCAGAATCCGTCAATCCCTTCTTGAGATAACGCGATCACGAGCTATTTTTGCATATATAATGAGCTCTGTGACCTTTGACCTTTGACCTCATGACCCCAAAATCTAATCAGATCATCGGCCCCCCAAGATACATACATGTACCAAGTTTGGTCAGAATCTGTCAATCCCTTCTTGAGATAACGCGATCACGAGCTATTTTTGCATATATAATGAGCTCTGTGACCTTTGACCTTTGACCTCATGACCCCAAAATCTAATCAGATCATTGGCCCCCCAAGATACATACATGTACCAAGTTTGGTGAAAATCCGTCAATCGGTTCTTGAGATAACGCGATCACGAGAACGGGACGTACGTACGTACGTACGGACGGACGGACAACCCGAAAACATAATGCCTCCGGCTACTTCGTTGCGGAGGCATAATAAAAATAAATCAAAGAAACTAAATGATCAAGCTTTTCTTTTCGTAATAACTAATATTCATAATAAGGTCAATAATAATAAATAATAATAAATTACATTTATATAGCGCATCATATGAATAAACATCAATGTACATGTACACATAAATAATACGCAAACAGTATAGCACCAAAGTTGTAAGTTGTAAAGGAAACCATATAATTATGTCTCAAGAACAGAACATTTATGTATAACAATCATCAAAGAACATCATCTAGAATCAAAATGATTGATAACTCTATCACCTTTGGGTAGACCCCTCTAGACTACAATGTCAAGAGAAGACCACCTAACTATCATTCACATGCACTGAAGCATGACACTTCTGACCAGCTTCATTCTGCCAATCTATATAACAAAATCTCCCTTAATTTTGAAAAACCCTGAAGGGTCCAAATCCATCTAGAGGAGAAAGAAATGACGTCATCATTCCGCACTGAAGTCCAATACTTTTAACGTCTTGTCGTAGGAGCACAAAACGAAATTGCTGTTATTATACGCTAGACCGGACATGTGATCCTGTTGGTACGGTGCCTGAGAGTTGACGATAGGTTCTCACGTTTTATGTTCCACACCTTGATGGTTTGGTCGTCTGAAGGTAAACAAAATGACGTCATCATACCGCGCTGAAGTCCCATAGCTTCACCGTCTTGTCGTACGAGCCCGAAACGATCTTGCTGTTATTAAACTGCAGACATGTCACCCCGTCGCTGTGATGCCTGAGGGTGACGATTCGTTCCCTCGTCTCTATGTTCCACACTTTTAGGGTTCGGTCGTCCGCGGCACTCACCACACGCCAGCTGTCTGCCTGCAGACACCTGGACCATAAGGAAAGAAGACAATGAAAGGGACTGTAAAGCTAAACAACCATCACTATCATCATTTCACCACCACCACCACCACCAATAGCAACTCCACCATTATCATCATTACCAACATCTCCACCTAACCATGCATACAACATCACCACCACCGCCACCCCCATCCCCATTTTCACCACCCCCACTACCACCAACACAACCAACACCACTATCATCACCACCACCACCAATAGCAATGCATTTCACATCACCACCACCATCATACACCGCAACTAACATCATTATCACCACAAGGCCGTTTACCCGACAACCCCTGTATGTCCCACTGCGTTGACCCAGTCGATGGTGCAGATGCTTTCGCCCATTTCAGATCCCAGAACTTGAGAACCACTAGTGCCACCCACATTATCACCACCACAAGCAACGCATTCAACATTACCAACACCACTATCATCATCATCATTTTCATCTCAACCAACACCACTATCATCATCACAAATAACACCACCACCACCACTAGCAATGCGTTTAATATCACTACTACCACCACCACCACCACCACCACCACCAACACTGCAACCAACATCATTATTACCACCATCATGATCACCATCATCACCAGCAAGCTATTTACCTGACAACCCCTGTATGTCCCTCTGCGTTGACCCAGTCGATGGTGCTGACGCATTCTCCGGTTTTCAGATCCCAGAACTTGAGGTTGCTGTCCAAGGAACCACTGATGATCTTGCTGGCATCAAACTGCAGACAGGTCACCGAGTTCTGATGACCCGTCAGCGTGCGCATGCACACTCCCTCCGCAAGACTCCATATCTGAGACGAACAATGATCCAACATGTTAAATAAATATATTATAAAAAGTTCCGCAATTCAAGTTTGAGTATTCATATGTCTAATTGTTATCTCTCTTGTTACTAAATTATCTTATATGAATTTGGTATAATTGGAAAGCTTGTTTATTCCCCTTTACATTGATGCCCAATTTGTAATGATTATGTAATCAGAGCATGTGCATTATGCCCGAGTATTAGGCCAAGTCAAGTTTAAAATTTTGCAAAATACATTGCTATTGTATGACCGCCTCAAAACCATTCATATCACAACCCATCCTCCAAACGAATGGAGAATACACATTGGTCTGTAACTACACCAGTAGCTCTGTTGTCTATTGACTTGCTTTTGTCTATTAATCAAAGTGACTCATGTTGCTACTTTGTGTTAGTACAAATATATGTGTTTAAATCACTACCATGTAATTACTTTATACCCACCTTGATGGTTTTGTCTGCTGAGCCTGAGAGGATTTTTGTTTCATCGAACTGGAGGCAGATCACAGCGCCAAGATGACCCCTGTTCATCAAAACAAAATTGCCATACAAATGTTACTCTTCCATCTTGAAGAATTCAATCCTTTTAACATCTCAAACATAAAAAAGGATTTAAGACCTCAAAGCTTTTGAATTGTTTATATTAAATTTAAACCTTCTGCTTCCTTACGTATTAAAGACAATTTTATATAAATACAATAAAACTAACAAAATGAATAAACAACATGTCCCACACGGTCAGTGAACAGTCAAAAGAACCCACTAAAGTACCAAGCCTGACCACAGAGCCATAAAAAGAGTTGACAATCAAAACAAAACAAAACATTAAAAAATTGACCAATGTAAAAGACTCATACCTTAAACTGAGTCTGCACTGCCCAGTGCGTATGTCCCAAACCTTAGGGTGCGGTCATAGGACCCACTGACCACCTTCTCATCATCGACCTGGAGGCATCGCACCGTATCATCATGTCCAACCATGGTCACTCTGCAAGCAATGCTTGACCAGACTATGCAAGATTTTAAAAACACATTAATGGTAAAAAAAGAATCATACCTTAAACTGAGTCTGCACTGACCGGTGCGTATGTCCCACACCTTGAGCGTGCGGTCATATGACCCACTAACCACCTTCTCATCATCGACCTGGAGACATCGCACCGTATCATCATGTCCAACCATGGTCACTCTGCAAGCAATGCTTGACCAAACTATATCAGATTTTAAAAACACAATAACAGTAAAAAAAATAATCATACCTTAAACTGAGTCTGCATTGACCGGTGCGTATGTCCCAAACCTTCAGCGTGCGGTCATATGATCCGCTAACCACCTTCTCGTCATCCACCTGGAGACATCGCACCGTATCATCGTGTCCAACCATGGTCACTCTGCAAGCAATGCTTGACCAGACTATATAATATTTTAAAAACACAATAACAGTAAAAGAAAGAATCATACCTTAAACTGAGTCTGCACTGACCGGTGCGTATGTCCCACACCTTGAGTGTGCGGTCATACGATCCACTAACCACCTTCTCGTCATCCACCTGGAGACATCGCACCGTATCATCGTGTCCAACCATGGTCACTCTGCAAGCAATGCTTGACCAGCTGCTCTGCATGGACAGATCCCACACCTTGGTAGGGTGAAAGATAAGTATTTATAATAATAATAGGTTTTATTTATACAGTACCACACGAACCACTAAAATCTTTACAATACTACACAAAAAGTTTTCTCAATGCATCAAGCAAATATTACTTCCCTGAAATTTCTCAACATGATTCTACAAATAACGATTGGCCTGGAAATGAAAATTTAAAATTTATTTATTCTTTATCATAAACAAAGATTGAACAAATTTAACTCATAATGCAATCATAAGAAATTTTAAGACAAAAATAATGCTTCATAAATATGAACTGAAATTATAAATAAGGCTTCTAAACATATCTATTCACTTAATTCTAAATAAGTTGAATAATCATGCAAAATACTACTAAAAACAGATTAGAGTCAATAAGGGGCCTACATTGTCGATCCTAGCAGAATCTTCTTTAGGTTGCCTCTGAAAAAGATTCTACCAAGATCAACAATTTAGGACCCATATTGACTCTCAATGAGACAAATAATGGCATTACGGCCAAGGTCTCACCTTTATGGTACGGTCAGTTGAGCCGCTGACCAAACGGTTCCCTTCTAGATGTAGACACCGTACAGTGCCAGAGTGACCGACAAGAGTCTGGACAGACCAGGGAGAATTGGTGCGGATGTTCCATACCTAAATAAATAGATAAATAAATAGTCTATAACAAACCAAAGACATAAAAAAAACGACCCTGATTAAAGTCAATTTTGCATAAGTTGAACATTTTTGGATAGCAGAACAAATCTTGAACTCTTACTGTCAGTAGGCCTTCCATTGATAGCGAAAGTAGACTTTTATATAAAATGAAATGTGGAAAAAACTTGACAAAAATCACAACACTCTTTGGAAATGTATCCAATCCCAGTGCATCTTTCATTGGAACGTAACGCGATCCCGTTAGCAAGAGCCAATCAGATTGCTTGTTTTATCGTTGCGCTAAATTATATGATGTACGTTACATCAACATACTCCTCCCGCCGAGCCTTCGGGGCACTGGTCGGCTACGAAAGGAGGCACCAGGGAGGCACAACACAAACGTCACCAGCATGAATATGGGAGGGAAGCCTTTTTTCTGTTTTATTTTCTACATTTGTGGTATACTGAAGAAAGGACTACCTCCCAGATTCATGCTGATGGCGATTGCATTATGCCTCCCTGTCACCCCGGAGCTCAGGCGGCAATAGCCTGTTGATCTTCGTTAGCCGAAATGCTAGCGGCGTATTGGTCTCTTTTCGTAAAATTATTTTTCAACTTCAAATGTGTTTTGGGTAATTTTTCAAAGTGGTACTCATTCCTTATCTCTTTAGAATTAATTCGTCTAAATAAATTAATTTATTGTGAGTTGAGATTCCATGTATACAACAAAATCCAGATAAAGTTTGTGTCATCACATCGCATCAAAATACACTTTTAGCACACCGATAAAACAAGCAATCTGATTGGCTCTAGCTTATGGGACAGTGTTACGTTCTAATGAGAGATGCACTGGGATTGGATTATTTTTCAGAGAGTGTTGTAAATTTTTTTTTTTTTAAATGTGCATCTTTTGAGCTTGACGACATTTAAATTCGTGTTCAGTGATTTTTTCACTACCCCCATGCCCAAATTCAGGTAGATATCAGAGGTGAGGCACGAAAGTCAAGAAATAAGGCGATTTTCACGGTTCGGCCCGCGGTCTAGAAAGAAGAAAAGCTTGCAAACCTTGATGGTCTTGTCTGACGATCCACTAACGATCCTTGTGTCGTCAAATTGGACACACGATATGCCCTGTGTGTGACCTTCAAACGTTCTAACGGTGCACAGCCCCTTCAGCCAGTTCCTCCTCAGTCTGTATCGCTCGGCAAACACCTGCTTCCACTGAAAATTAAAAAGGATATTCAGCCATTTGTTAAAGGGAACCATTAATTCTTAAATCATTTCAAACATAGGAAAACCGACCAGATATCTATATAATGTACATGTGTAAATGAAAATGAACAGAAGAAAAAAAGGGTTTCCCTGGGATTCGAGCATGAGACCTTCCGATTGCTAGACTGGTGCTCTACCAACTGAGCTAGAAGAAGCCCTTGTGCTTGTGCAGAGATGCCAACCTAAAGGGATGGTTGTCAGGAACATTTACCATATTTGTCAGGAACAAATGGGGTTTCTCAGGAACAAATGGGGTTTCTCAGGAACATCCGGCGAAGTAGCGTCGTTTTTATGCACAAACACCAATATTCCATTTTAAATGTCTGTGTTTTCCTTTTTTTGGTAGGCTGTGACTCCATTTCGCCTGCGTCCATGGTTCTTTTGCGCGATTCCATGATGTTTAACGATGTTTCAACCACCACCACGAATGCTACTTCGAAGTTCGAACTCGTACTCGCTACTGTGCAATGTGCAAGGAAGTTGGCCGGAAAGTTACCGAATTCCGACACGGCTGTGTCGGAATTCGGTAACTTCACGTCAACGCCAATTCACCTTATGTGCCGTGAATTGGCGTTGCCAATTTAACAAGTGCATGATAATAAATAATGATTAAGATATACTCACCATATTTTTTAATCACGACTACTTAGAATTTGTACGGTATGATCTTTATTCCCAGCCTGATCGTTAAATTGGTTTTCCGGCTGGAATTCTTCGCTTTCCCGCCAGATTACATCCGGTACTACGGTTGGTTTACCTTTGGCCACACACACGCATATACAATACACGCACACATGCACAATACACAATACACATGTATTGTAGCTGTTTTTTTCTGTAACATTTTTATTGTTACCGTAACACCGTAACTGGAGTAATAAAATCGGAACAAATACGGCGAATCCGTAACGGTTGGCATCTCTGCTTGTGTTCTTCCCTGAAATCCCTTTCAATGTTTGTGATGGTCAGAAGCTAGATTATAAACCCGACACAAACCCGAAGGATAAGATATCAACTTTGAGATATATGTGCAAGGGATCACCGAGGTGATGATGCAGCTTTTTTGTAGAAACTATTTCAAACATAGGGAAACTGACCAGAAATATATAATATAAATTACCTTTATTCTTCAATGTACATACATCAAATACTCCAAATACATAGAGGCACGGATTTTCCGCGATCGCGGAAAATCACGGAATTGACCATTTGAAACGGAAAATGAGTTCTCAAACGGAAAATCGTGGAAAACCTCTTTTTCCTCAAAAATTCATATTTTGTAGTAGAAAACTATCAGAAGAAAACAAATGACAAAAAAGTACAAGAAAGACGATGTCGAATGCAACTTACAACGACAAGAAATCCGCTGCGTTTATTATGACGCCGTACCATGTCACCCATGTACGTAATATTAATACTATACTGCACATGGATTAAACGATTCTCAAACGTTGACATCCAGTCCGCCCTCTATCGGTACAGCCCGCCATATCACTCGTTTACTTTGCGTGCAGGTTATGGGTCTCATTTCTTACGCGAGATATCCATCCGCCGGGAATTGGGGAATTCCCCAATTCCCGGCGGATGGATATCTTGCGTAAGAAAAAAGACCCGATAAGCTGCACGGAAAGTATACAAGTCAAGTGTTAGTGTTGACTTATTCGTGTCGTTGTACTGATATGATGTAAGCTTCAGTACACATGCAGGTTCGAGGAGTTAGAAAATGTTCGAGATATAATCAGCGCACACGTGTATAACAATTACTTCCGCGTTCGTTCCGGGGTATATACTACGGCTTTGGTAATGGTACGGAATTCGATTACGACACGACGTCACCACACGCTGATAGTGATACGTATGAAAGCTTGAAGTTGAAGCGAGAGAAAATCGGTAAGTTTTCACAATAAATACCTATATTATTGAATAGCCTAACTACTCTCTGGCCTGTCGTAAGTCATTTCTGATATCAGGCATGACACATTCCCCCAAATTTGGATGATTTGTGGGTGAAAATCATGATTTTACCATACTCATTGAATTTTGTATAGAGTTTGATGGTAAACGGAATTTGCAGTTTTTCACATGTACAAAGTCTATGGCAAAACGGAATTTCCGTTTTTCAGGCAGGTAAAAACGGAATTCCCGATTTTCTGAAACGGAAAAGGCCTTTTTTTGAAACGGAAAATCCGTGCCTCTAAATACATCCAACATACCAAGTGTAATGGTTATCTCAGAATAAGTTCTTGAGATGTTAAATTACATGTATGGGCCCTGTGACATTTAACCTACGACCTCATGACCCCCGAATATACCTACTTCACGCGATCTACAAGGTATCAACTATCAACTTTGATGGTAATTGAGGCATAAACACGTTCTAATTTTGGAGTTATAAAGTTGATACACATAACTATCGTTTACTTAACATATAGTAATTATGATTTACCTGAATTGTAGTGGCCATGTGGTTGATCATCTGCTTGTGCTCCTCTGCCTGCGACAGTCTCCACTTCTGCTCCAGACAGAGCTGCCTCCACAGACTGGGCTCTTCCGACAGCTCCTTCCACGCCTTGTTCACACCGGCGCAGCGACACAAGCTCACTGGATGGAAGTACATAGAACAATGCTATAATTATTGCAATCATGGTGTGCCATCTATCTACGCCCCCTATTCAAAGGCATATATGTGACCGGCTATAGCAAAACCCTGCACTTGTCGGTAATTCATGTTTTGAAGAAATTGGCATTTTAAGTTCACATAATGTGTGTAAAAGACTTATGATTGTAAAATTGAAACAATCATATCTTCGCCAATCATTGACCAATTTATTAGAACAGAGCATGACATGAAAGCTTGTGATGAGGCTTTTCTATTGGTATGAAAAACTACATTTTGATTTCAACCGACAAGTGCAGGGTTTTGCTATAGCCGGTCACATATTATTCTAATCCTTAGTCATCAGGTACAGTTGAAACCCACACAATTATCTTGCGCTCTTCTCAACTCCCCGGAGAGCATACAAGCTCAAGCTGCTCTACAAGAGCGATAAGGTCTATCTAACCCAAGTACACATTTATATTCCTGGGTAGAGAGCAGCCACGTGGATAAAATACCTTGCCGAAGGACATAATCGGGAGGTATTGATTGGTTTAAAACTTTAAGAGTCGAGTGTTTATCTAATGCCACAACACCTCCTCAATATTTGCTTCTTGTGGCCTGACCTGGCCAGTAAAATCAAGAACCTTTCTATTTTTAGTGGCCCTAAGCTAAAATTAAGAGGCCACAAAACAAAGAAAAACATGAACAATTATTTGGTTTTCCAATTGGGCAATTCAATTTCTATTCCATGAACATTTAGAAGCGAAGACAAGAGTATAAACTTTAGTAAGACACTACAAGTTAATATTATCGAGAAGACATTCAACTGCAGATCTACAGTATTTGAACCCAATGAAACTGTAACCCTTGAAAGTTTCCTTTACCTGGATCGAGGCAGGCAAGTATTCTCATCGACAGTGGTGCCGGTAACCATGACAACAGATCCTGGCAGTTATGAGGGCAGTGCTGATGAAGGATGGGCTCCATGGTTACTGATAGCATGTGCATCTGGGGTAGATCACACTCTTCCTGCATACATGAATAGTTTCATAACATGAGTGAACACTGTTAAAAGATCATCAAGCGTGGGGTTCGTAAAAGATTTGTAGGCGAACATCGTAACTAGGCATATATTTGTACGCACTTCATAGCACTAAGCCAGTGTGTATTTGCACTGTGCAAAAGGCATTCACAAGATGGCACCGAACATCTGATTTACAAATCCGAACTACCAAAATTAGTAGTACATGAGTCTCTTTAAAGGGATCTAGTAACTTTTTTGATATGTGCAAAAAAGTGATAAATGGTTGGTACAATGTATATTGTTGTTATCTGATATGTCCACAGGGTATTGTGTGAAAATTTCAAGTCAAATGGACGTTATATGGCCAAGAAATGAGCAAAAATGCGAAGTGATATTCACTAACTCATTGCACTCACTTTCACAATCCGTTGGATTATTTAACATCTGAACACTTCAATCGTAAATATCTTTTTAACGAAAGGGAAATTTGAAAAACCGAAACCTGTCCCATGATTTTACTGTTAATACGAACACAACAAGGTATGAGGGAACCGCTAGAATTCCAATTGTATTTTGAGGATTTGGACAATGTTACTAAGTCCCTTTAAAACCCACACAATTATCTTGCGCTCTTCTCAACTCCCCGGAGAGCATACAAGCTCAAGCTGCTCTACAAGAGCGATAAGGTCTATATAACCCAAGTACACATTGATATTCCTGCCGAAGGACATAATTGGGAGGTATTGATTGGTTTAAAACTTTATAAGTCGAGTGTTTATCTAATCATGCCACAACACCTCCACAATATTCAAAGAACACATATTCAACTTAGGTTGTTAACATTTTACAGGGATCTAGTAACATTGTCCAAATCCTCAAAATCCAATTGGAATTATAGTGGTTCCTTCATACATTGTTGTATTCATTATTAACAATAGAAGCATGGGGCAGGTTTCGGTTTGTCAAATTTCCCTTTCGTTAAAAAGATATTTACGATACAAGTGTTCAGATGTTTAACTATCCACTGGATAGTCATAGCCATGTACAAAGTCAGTGCAATAAGTTAGTGAATATCCCTTTTAATTTTTGCTCATCACTCGGCCATATAACGTCCATTTAACTTGAATTTTTTACACAATACAAAGTGGACATATTAGATAACAAAAATATACATTGTAGACAGTGTATGGTGAAGCAAACAACATCTATTAAAGTGATCCAGGTAAAGTGTCTAACTCCACGAAAAATACTTGGAGCTTCCTCGTTTCTCTTCTGCCGTGTTGTTTAGCTTATGGTAAGAGAACAATAAAATAGGGTTAGATTTTTTCAAATGCCCCTTTAGTATGAAGATAATTATCATTGAAAATCATTATTTCAAAAGCGTTAGCTAACGGTTTTGATAAAAAGTACAATTGTCGTCGCTGAATACGTCCGGCCAGCACGTGTGGGAAATTTTCCCGACCCACTGAACTTTGAGCCGAGCGTGCGCAAATTCCATGAATTCCGTACAGTCTGTAAACATACACGGGTGCGGATATCGTCAACGGATGATTATTACTGCGACAAAAATACGGCAGGCCATCAGTATTCAGTGATCAAATATGAACTCAATATTCGTTTTTTCACGAGGTAAACAGGGTTTGTTTTTCTTCAAACTTTCACACATCTTTTAATTGTATATTACAATGATATTGACATAGGATTGAAGTCTCAAATGACTCTTTCGGCAGAATTTTACACTTTACATGCATGCCTTTACTAACAAATATATTCACACAAAAATTAGAGGAATCTGAGGATTCCTTCTTTTTTTTTGAGGGGGATGGTATCGAAGGTGGCTAAAACCCAATATATTACCTCTAATATTCTTATTGATTATCCATTTCCAGTGCAAAATTTGAAAGGAATTATCTTTCAATATCCATTATTTACATCAATGAACATTTGGTGCATATCTGGAATTCCAAGCCTTTTTACCTAAATTCCTACTAATTTTTACATCACATTCAATATTTGCCAACTAAACTGCATTGTAAACTTACCAATAACCTTTTCATCACAATGTTCTTCTGTGGGTCGTTGAATTCACGAAACCATTCAAGAATTGTCTGCAAAAAGATAGAAATGGATCTATTATTTGTTCTGTTGTTTTTGCTGCAGTAATGAATGTATGGAGATTTGTTATTAAACTTAAAATAAAAATTACTTAATGAGCACTAGCTGATAATTTATACAAACAATACATAAATAAGAAACTAATTATTTCTGAATTCATATATCATTAATTTTTTTTGTAGTTTGTAAGATACTTGAGCTTTTGACCTTAAAAGAATAAACAAATCTTACCTCTATTCTCTCTTTGAAAACAGGCCCAGAGACTTTGTCCTTCCACAACTCAGCTTGCTTGACACATTTATGATTCTCTTTTCTTTTCTGCGCGGTGCCGCTCTTTTCACTTATAGTTCTGTCCTGATCACAGAACAATGGAATGCTACGGGATAAGCCCTTGACGTCGTGCATGACAGCGCTGTGGAGCATGTCGAGGGATCGATTAGCCCTGAGCGCCGCCTTCTCCTCCTCCCCACACTCTAGGGTCGAAATCCTCAGGTCGTACATGGCGCTGCCCGGACGTTCACTCTGGAGAGAAACGGACTTGGTCATGAGTGGACCCTGCACCGAGTTCCGCTTCCACATCTGCTTGCTGCGAGGAGAGGAGGACGGCGACTGGATGGCCTTCGGAAGCTGGATGGTGCTCCCAGCCATTCTGAGGCTCATTCGCAGAGGACAAGCCCTGTTCCTCGGCCAGCTTCCAGATGCTCCACTTGCGTTGCTACGGCGACAGCAGCAGCATGCGGGACAGTGGCAAAAATCCTTGGATGGGTCGCTCCCGTCTCTCTCCCCGTTCAGAGCGCATGAGACAGGAGAGCAATCTGAGAGCCTGCACGGGATGGCATTAGCGGACAGTCTATGTTTCCTCAGCTGTACGTGTGCGTAATCGCTTGGCAGGTTGTAATGAGTTGGGCGAAACATTGCTTTGACGGCGCTGGGTCTAACACAGTGCTGGTAGACGACCTCGCTGTTATCAGGAGGTCTATATCTGTTTTTTCTACCCTTTACCACTTTAACATCACCATTACGTGTTGCCAAATCCCCCTCGCTTGATGAGCTGCAATCTGAGAGGTTTCCCTTCCCAGTGCCATATGAGCTGGTCGATGGTCCATCGCTCAACTCCATCATTTCAGAAGGAAGATCAGCTTCCCCCGTCTCCTCTCCTGTCAGCGCAAAGTCCCCATCACCTTCCCGCGAACTCCAAGTCCTCCTTGCTAACCTTGCGACCCTGTCCCACACTCGTGTCTTGGACTTGGCTCGCTTGGACGGGGGCCTGGCTGGGAGTCCTTCCGAGTCACTTGACCCAAGATTTGAGTTGTCCTGTCCCTGTCCTTCCATCACTGGTTCTCTTGATGATCAGGCATCCTGCAAAATTAAATCAAATGAAAACAAATTCTTCAAGATTATGATTGCTACAGTCTGAGAAACATTAGATTCTTCTGGCGATGCCCATAGCTTCAAGATATCATCATACATACAAATCAACTATGTCGACATGCAAATTGAAATGCAAAGTCAAAATAAAAATTGCAGTAACTTGATAGCAGATGGCACAGGCACAGCATCAATACATACGCTTTATTTTTTTAGTCTATCCTTGTGATATAGGTCCCTACAAGATCATTCAGCATTCTCTTTGCCAAAATATGCCCACGGATGCTAATCTATGCAACTAAAGACACGTTTTTTTTTATCTGGCATCTCTCAAGATCTACGTACATACCGTATTTGCCAGTGTATAACCATGCTTTATTCCTGATGGAAGAACCCATTAAAAGGGGGTTCGTCCTACAGCACGGGGAGAGGACAGTTTTCGAGAAAAATGCCCACCTAAGACATTACAGCATGGGACTGTATCAATTGCTAGAAGACAAAGATAGTTTCAAAAATTAATCAAAACAGAGATGAAGAAACAATTAACCTTGATATTTCTTTCTTACAAGTAATTTTGTTTTTAAAGAATGAATCCTACCTTGAAACAGTTAATTTTAAGCTAATTGGGGGGATAAAAAATTGCGAGTAGAGAGAAATGTGCGCGGCGACAGCTAGACCTTGACTGAAAATTAGCGATTATACCATATCGTGATCGGCTAATTTCAGTCAAGCTAGCTATCGCTGCACACGTTTTCTCCCCACTCGCAAGTTACGATCGCAATTTGTAGAATTGTTAAATATTTTCTCAAATTATTGACTAAAAGTTGGTCCCCTACATTTATTCCAATCGGATATACTGGATTTTCAGCTGTTTCTGAACAAATGTTGATCAAACACATTTGATTCTGCCTTTAAAATTGTGTGCTCTTTGAAATTTTACAATACTTAGTTTTTCCTTAGTACTTGCCTCACAAAAAAAAAAAATTTCTCGAGCGCCCCTCTAAACCAACACTGATCTATCCGTTTCAACACGTGTACTGTGAATTTGATGGCAAAATTAAGCAAACACTGCCAAAGTCACGTTTGGCAGTGGCCCAAGGCAGTGTCCTCTCCGCCTTCTTTTTCTGTTTTGGGTGTTCATAAACGATCTGCCTAAATGTGCAAAGAATTCAACACCTCGACTCTTCGCCAATGACTGCCGTTATACAGAAGGATATTATCTGAGAGGGACGCTGTTCTACTACAAGAAGACATGAGTCCTTATCCTTACAGAAGTGGGAGCACACATGGATGATTAAATGTCAAGTCATACATACATCACCAAGAAAAGGCATCCTATCATTTCCTCCTACCAAATACATGGAACCACCCTGGAAGTGGTGTCATCTGACAAGTATATAATCATGGTCTCAATGTGGACAGTCATCTAAGCTTCAACCAAACCATCATCACAAAAAAGCGAACTCTACCCAAGCATTTCTCCAGCGCAATTTCAGCAACACAAATCGGAAGACAAGACATATTGTGAGGCCAATAACCGAGTATGCAGCTTCTGTATGGGACCCCCACACACAAAGAAATATCAAGAAATTTGAACAGGTGCAACGTTACAGTGCCAGATATGTTTTGAGCACATATGATTGCAGATCAAGTGTCTCTGACCTACTGAACAGGCTCCAATGGCAATCCATACAAAGTAGAAGACTACAGGGCCGGCTAGCGATGCTCTTCATGATCCGTTTCGGGCTAGTACACATCTACAAAGTAAATGGTTCACTCAGGTGAACCATTTACACGCAATATGCAAATGCGCTGGAGATAACAATACCAGCCATTCGTACACTGTTGCCGGTTCAACAGTTGACCGGCGTGTTTTAGGATGCATCGGTAAGGAAAACGGACGGGAAATAATCATTTTATTTCTACATTTTGCGGTCTTCAAAACAACAAAGTCGGTAATTATTATCGAAGTATATGAATTGTGGATCACATTAACAAAAGTTTTTTTGCATTTGCTGGTAAATTGAGGGAGAAATCAGCCGACAAAAAAAATTGTTTCCGTTGGATAGTGCAGCGGGCGGAAGAGGTTGATCTCCGCACAACCCTATTGTAATGAACCTATGTGTGGGCTAGTAGACGTTAGCTGGAAAGACCACCTTACTACACTAACTAGAACTAGAAACTACAAGCACCAGAGGTCATGGCAGCAGATTCTTCACTCCACAATGTAACTCTCAAAGTGTGCCTGCTCTTCATCCTTCTTCCCTTACACTATCAAAGACTGGAACGTGTTGCAGATGGATCCAGCATCCTTCCCATCACTCGTTGCATTCAAAGCAGCATTGAGGGAATTGGGAAGTCTTGCAGATCTACATGTAAACACACAAACCCCTCCCCTATTGTTTGTGTTTTGTTGTGCTGTCGCATTTTTTTGTTTTGTTTTGTTAATTGTTTGTGTTCACTGTCTACTGTATGTGGACCACAAAGCAGTGCGTTAATCTTCAGTCATGAAGTCTGCACTATTATTTATACGGAAGAAGAAGAAGAAACAGTCTAGTTCATTTTAAATTTCATTTATTACATTTCAAAATCAAATTTCAATTCTCATTTTTTATTTCATTTCATTTCATTCTCTTGATTATTGAATGAATTGAATGATTTAAATTCTTATTTTCAATTTCAGATTTTGTATTTCAATGTATATTTTCATTTCATTCTCTTTATTTCATTTAATTTAATTTCATTCCTCAGACTTCACATAGTCTGTCATAGATCACACACATATGCATAACGCAAATATAAGCACAGTTTCATGGTCGGACAGTGTACATAAACAATGCATGCGCAAGCGTGTCAAAAGTATCCGATAAACTCGCATTGGTAATGCAATGCCAATGACACACAACTGTATTGAAATACTATCGTGTATCAGCCTCTCTCTCTCTGTCTCTCTCTCCCTCAAATCAATTCCTCTATTTCTAAGATTAAGCCTAATTTACATTCACAAAATCTAAAAAATAAAGAAGATCATACCATAATCAAAACCGTGCCGGTTGCTCTTTCTGCATTGATGATCTCCTTCACATTTGATGGTGAAGAATAAGGAAGAATTGGATTCCCTTGTCCCTTGTTTTCTTCCGTCTTGAGAGTCGATTGCTATCAAATTCGTCATCATCAAATACCATTTGATGTCGCACGCAAATTATTTCCACAAAGAAGCATGTGTGTACCCGGTATATATTACCGCGCTCTCTCGTATGTTATCCTATAGAAGTTTCCTTTGAAATTCTATCCACACATTAAAGCTTCAAAATTTTAAAGAGACTCGACTGCCTCTGGTTAATTTAGAGGGCGCATCAGAAATACACTACAGTATTATAAATACAATAAAATTATTTTCTCGTAGTAGAGCGTTTTGAAATTGCTCACTTTTGAGGCTCCCCCACATTCATCTCCCTGCAGCCGTCCTTTAACAAAATCATTATAAATTTTACATTTTCAAACGGAAGAGTTGTTGGGCTTTCCATTGATATCAAATTAAATCATGAATATTTGATTTCAAATGCTAAAAAAATCCTCCCCAAAGCTCGAAAAAGGATGCAACGCTCTGATTTGTTGTCAACTCCATATTTTTGGTCTGATTTCACTCAACCCATCTCCATATTCCGGTTCGCTGCACACACCCCATTTGCATAATAATTACGATTAATATGCCATCGTAGAGAAGAGATAATTTCCATTAAAATGGTACCAAATTCAATGATTTTGATAAATGGAAAGGTTGGCAATATTCAATAGAAAGTTAACTTTCAGAAAACTGGTCATGCACTCGTTAATTAAATGCATTGAGCCATTTTGCGACATTTCATTTCAGCCCCCCCCCCCCCCCCCCCCCATTCTCTGGGATACTGCAATCGCCCCAATTGCATAATCACTACACCGTTTGAAAGATATATGAGGCTTTATTATGACACCAATTTCGAGTATGCTAATTAAAAAATACGAGAGATATGATCGATCAAACTTGAGTTTCCGAACTTTTTTTGAGGGGTTTATATAAATAGATCATGATAGATAGATAGATAGATAGATAGATAGATAGATAGATAGATAGATAGATAGATAGATAGATAGATACATAGATACATAGATAGATAGATAGATAGATAGATAGATAGATAGATAGATAGATAGATAGATAGATAGATAGATAGATAGATACATAGATACATAGATAGATAGATAGATAGATAGATAGATAGATAGATAGATAGATAGATACATAGATACATAGATACATAGATGAATAGATGAACTAGATAGATAGATAGATAGATAGATAGATAGATAGATAGATAGATAGATAGATAGATAGATACATAGATAGAAACAATTTTTGTCGGCCGATTTCTCCCTAAATTTACCAGCAAATACAAACAAAACAAACAAACTTTTGTTTATGTGATCCCTAAGTCATATACTTTGATAATAATTACCGACTTTGTTGTTTTGAAGATTGCATTATATAAATAGATCATGATAGATAGATAGATAGATAGATAGATAGATAGATAGATAGATAGATAGATAGATAGATAGATAGATAGATAGATAGATAGATAGATAGATAGATAGATAGATAGATAGATAGATAGATAGATAGATAGATAGATAGATAGATAGATAGATAGATAGATAGATAGATAGATAGATAGATAGATAGATAGATAGATAGATAGAAACAATTTTTGTCGGCCGATTTCTCCCTAAATTTACCAGCAAATGCAAACAAAACTTTTGTTTATGTGATCCCTAAGTCATATACTTTGATAATAATTACCGACTTTGTTGTTTTGAAGATTGCATTATATAAATAGATCATGATAGATAGATAGATAGATAGATAGATAGATAGATAGATAGATAGATAGATAGATAGATAGATAGATAGATAGATAGATAGATAGATAGATAGATAGATAGATAGATAGATAGATAGATAGATAGATAGATAGATAGATAGATAGATAGATAGATAGATACATAGATACATAGATGAATAGATGAACTAGATAGATAGATACATACATACATAGATACATAGATACATAGATAGATAGATAGATAGATAGATAGATAGATAGATAGATAGATAGATAGATAGATAGACTGAGATAGATAGATAGATAGATACATAGATACATAGATAGATAGATAGATAGATAGATAGATAGATAGATAGATAGATACATAGATACATAGATACATATAGATAGAAACAATTTTTGTCGGCCGATTTCTCCCTAAATTTACCAGCAAATGCAAAAAAACTTTTGTTTATGTGATCCCTAAGTCATATACTTTGATAATAATTACCGACTTTGTTGTTTTGAAGATTGCAAAATGTAGAAAAAAAAACAATTATTTCCCGTCTGTTTTCATTACCGATGCATCCTAACACACAACGTTCAACTGATGAACGGTACAGTGTATGAATAGGCAGTATGGTAATCTCCCGTGTATTACCATATATTGCGTGTAAATGGTCCACCTAAGTGGACCATATACTTTGTAGATGTGGTTATCACAAGCATTCAACTGATTTTGGTCTCCCGAATTCGTCTTCATCATAAAGATATTTATGGTTGAAGTGTTCGGATTTGAAAGTCACCCTGGAAGACTTTTCTGTGTACAAATAAAGTTAGTGCAATGATTCCACAAAATATCTCTTTGTATTTTCGCTCATTACTCGGTCATATACATGTATATATGACAATCATTTACCATAGAACTTTCACACATCATTCTGTGGACATATCACAGAACTACACATTTTTCAACCCTTCGCCATTCGTTATCATCGTTTAGATTAAAATTAAAATTAAAAGAGGATATGCATATACAATTTTAGGCTACCATTTTTGTGCTTATCTTGCCAAATTCATTTATAAATATATATTATTTTGTTGTATTTTGCGTTTGTAATATATTTATGCATGTATGTTTATATATTTTGTTGTACACAATGCACCTTAGTCCTCGGACTACAGTCTTGTTTATTTTATGTGTTCAATTTTTAAAAAAACGATATATCTATCTATCTATCTATTTGTTTGCACATGTCAACAAAGTTACCCCTTTCAGAAATCTTAACTCACTCACTCTCTCGTATATATTTCTGTTCTTGGTATACACTGCTTAATCCACTTGCAAGACTTGCGGCAAGACTTGCAAGATCTATAATAAGAAATTACACTTTTTTTTCAGTCAAAGATATACATTTATTATAGTCATAAAATTAAAGGAATGTTTATCACATTCATGTACATGTATAGCAATCATGGACTAGCCACCGTAATGGGGTGCTTTTAATATACACTCGTCTATTCCAAAATCAGAATTTTGAAACGCTTTTTAACTAGAAGCTAGTATTTTCTCTTGATATAGAAGCAGCTCGATACATGTTTCAAAACAGTCGGATTTGGGGCCAAACAAGTGAATTAAAACGCACCCATATAACCAATCAACATTCAAATATGATGAGAAATATACAGTTCAACTTCTTCATGTCAGCAAAGATGAGTTCGGAAAACATTTACACATGAAATACATTGGAGGAAAAAAAGGTGCCACTCCAAAATTACAGACAAGTTTTTTTCTAATCCAGTTAGAAAAAACATTAGCGAGTATACTTATTTTCTAATGAAACGTACATGTTATCCAGTATGGAAGGAATCATTTCAAGGTGAACTTCAATAGTTTTTCATTGTAAAAAAAAGTTAAATGTAGAAAATTACTGCAATGTATAGAATGTTTACAGATTGTCACGTAACTATCATCTAAATGAATACAATAGTTTACCTTTTTCCAAGCAGATGTAAAAGTTGTAAATTACAAAAGTATATCCTTTCTCGAATACATGTATATATTTTGTCTGACAGTGCATAATGGTATTTTGTAGTGTGAAGTCCGTTATATAACATACATTTCTTGAAGACAATATCTAAGACTAAGTATTATGATAATTCATGACAGTCCTAAAAAAACAATGAGACCACAATTGTTTGACACAGGATTTGAATACACGTATCGTGGCTGAACAAATACTTTTCAGTACTTAAGTTCCACCAAAGCATCAACTTTCTAAAGTCACAACTGATACTTGAAGGAGATGATGAAATGATCTGATTTGCTGAGCTACAAGTCAGGTACTTTCTTGATGTTAAAACCATTTGGCATTTGTTTTTAAAGATATTCTCACAACACCAAGTACATCAAATGTGACAAATGTGACAAAGGGCAATTCCAAACAAGCATTGACAAAATGTGTTAACACAAAATAACACATTTGGCATTTCAAATACATTCTCATCATAATAAGTACTGAAATGCTGAATAGCATACTGTACAGATGAACCTTATTATGAAGAGCTCTAATAAAACAAAAACCTTATAATAAGGTTATTTAGCTGGTCCTAGCTCTTCACATTCTTTTTTTTTTCCTCCTGATATAACAAGGTTATTTTAGTGGTCTCAACGTCATTGTTATTTATAACAAGGTTCTACTGAATCGTCCATGCATCTACATGTATTCAGAAGGTGAGTTTTTCATCTTCTAATGAAATTAAAATCACAAGGCACACTGAGACAACCTCGACAGAACATTTCACTGACACTTTTTTTTACAAAGGAATGATCAATTCATAATAGAGTGCTTTAGTACTATGTATTTACATATTTACATTCCATGACAAGGCATTACTATATATTTACAAAAGTCATTTTCACCACTCACACTATTTCAGTGGTTTGAATTGAAGGAAGAAATGGGAAAGGGAAAGATCCTGGTGAATCAAGTGCACTTTCGACCGATACAGATTTTTGACTTCTACCCTTTTATCAGTTGAATATACAAGATATAATATAGCATAACTTGAGATCATTAAGTTATGCATCATATTTACTATCTTATCTTGATATAATTGAACTATAATAACAGAATAAATGAGGAGCCAATTCCACACTAAGATAAACCACTGTAGGCATGTCTTAAATAAAAGAGTGCCATAAATGTCCAGACAAAAAGTTATATAAGAACATCTAAGGAACAATATGACAAAAAAAGAGAAATGAACAAAAGTGGAATTCATCACCAAAAACAAAAACATCTCGCAGAAAGCCGAGTACAAGATGACAAATAGGTCTATAAAAGTAAATTTACATTGATAAATAAAGTTCTAAATGAGTACAAAGTAGCCTCCTACGAAGCACATGTCCACGGAGGATCTCTAGTACGAGTACAGCTTCGTTCGGTGCACGTCCTTGTCTTCGCATTCCCTGGCCCTGTTGAAGTAGTAGAAGAGACCGTCCTTCCTCTGCAGCTTCTTCACATAGCCATTCTCTGGCCACCTGTCGGCCTGCACGGGTAAAGCAAATAGAAAAAGAAGAAACGAGAGGTGAAATAAGTATTAATTCACCACTTTATAATTATTATGTTATACAGGGGTAGCTGAGATACATGTACACAGGATTCATGGGTTGTCTCCCCAGTACAATCCATGCAGGAATATTAGACAGGGAAAATAGGAAGTAACTTTTAAATTTTGGTCAGGTTTTGAAAATGTAGATGTTTATCTAAAAAAAAACTAGATGGATCTTCGACTGCGCGCAGTCGAAAATGATGCCTCCGCCATTATGCAATTTATTTATGTCAAGCCCAAATCAACATGTACACAGAATTAATTCTGTCAACTCAATTTTGATGGTACTCTGTCTTTTAGATCTTGACGTATCACAATTATGAGCTATAAGTGACCTTGACCTTTGCCCTCATGACCCCAAAATCTAATGACTACAATTGTTCCCTATTATACATTCAGGTATCAAGTTGGATTGAAATCTGATATTCAATTCTTGAGATTTCCAATCTCAAGCTACTTTTACATATAATGAGCCCTGTGACCTTTGACCTCATGACCCCCAAAATCTAATCAGTTCATTGGCTCTCCAAGGAACATACATGTACCAAGTTTGGTCAGAATCTGTCAATCCCTTCTTGAGATAACGCGATCACAAGCTATTTTTGCAAATATAATGAGCTATGTGACCTTTGACCTTTGACCTCATGACCCCAAAATCTAATCAGATCATTGGCCCCCTAAGATACATACATGTACCAAGTTTGGTCAGAATCTGTCAATCCGTTCTTGAGATAACGCGATCACGAGCTATTTTTGCATATATAATGAGCTATGTGACCTTTGACCTTTGACCTCATGACCCCAAAATCTAATCAGATCATTGGCCCCCTAAGATACATACATGTACCAAGTTTGGTCAGAATCTGTCAATCCGTTCTTGAGATAACGCGATCACGAGCTATTTTTGCATATATAATGAGCTATGTGACCTTTGACCTTTGACCTCATGACCCCAAAATCTAATCAGATCATTGGCCCCCTAAGATACATACATGTACCAAGTTTGGTCAGAATCTGTCAATCCGTTCTTGAGATAACGCGATCACGAGCTATTTTTGCATATATAATGAGCTCTGTGACCTTTGACCTTTGACCTCATTACCCCAAAATCTAATCAGATCATTGGCCCCCTAAGATACATACATGTACCAAGTTTGGTCAGAATCTGTCAATCCGTTCTTGAGATAACGCGATCACGAGCTATTTTTGCATATATAATGAGCTCTGTGACCTTTGACCTTTGACCTCATTACCCCAAAATCTAATCAGATCATTGGCCCCCCAAGATACATACATGTACCAAGTTTGGTCAGAATCTGTCAATCCGTTCTTGAGATAACGCGATCACAAGCTATTTTTGCATATATAATGAGCTATGTGACCTTTGACCTTTGACCTCATTACCCCAAAATCTAATCAGATCATTGGCCCCCTAAGATACATACATGTACCAAGTTTGGTCAGAATCTGTCAATCCGTTCTTGAGATAACGCGATCACAAGCTATTTTTGCATATATAATGAGCTATGTGACCTTTGACCTTTGACCTCATTACCCCAAAATCTAATCAGATCATTGGCCCCCTAAGATACATACATGTACCAAGTTTGGTCAGAATCTGTCAATCCGTTCTTGAGATAACGCGATCACGAGCTATTTTTGCATATATAATGAGCTCTGTGACCTTTGACCTTTGACCTCATTACCCCAAAATCTAATCAGATCATTGGCCCCCTAAGATACATACATGTACCAAGTTTGGTCAGAATCTGTCAATCCGTTCTTGAGATAACGCGATCACGAGCTATTTTTGCATATAAAATGAGCTCTGTGACCTTTGACCTCATGACCCCAAAATCTAATCAGATCATTGGCCCCCTAAGATACATACATGTACCAAGTTTGGTCAGAATCTGTCAATCCGTTCTTGAGATAACGCGATCACGAGCTATTTTTGCATATATGAGCTGTGACCTTTGACCTTTGACCTCATTACCCCAAAATCTAATCAGATCATTGGCCCCCCAAGATACATACATGTACCAAGTTTGGTCAGAATCTGTCAATCCGTTCTTGAGATAACGCGATCACAAGCTATTTTTGCATATATAATGAGCTCTGTGACCTTTGACCTTTGACCTCATGACCCCAAAATCTAATCAGATCATTGGCCCCCTAAGATACATACATGTACCAAGTTTGGTCAGAATCTGTCAATCCGTTCTTGAGATAACGCGATCACGAGCTATTTTTGCATATATAATGAGCTCTGTGACCTTTGACCTTTGACCTCATTACCCCAAAATCTAATCAGATCATTGGCCCCCCAAGATACATACATGTACCAAGTTTGGTCAGAATCTGTCAATCCGTTCTTGAGATAACGCGATCACGAGCTATTTTTGCATATATAATGAGCTCTGTGACCTTTGACCTTTGACCTCATTACCCCAAAATCTAATCAGATCATTGACCCCCCAAGATACATACATGACCCAAGTTTGGTGAAAATCCGTTAATCGGTTCTTGAGATAACGCGATCACGAGCTATTTTTGCATATATAATGAGCTGTGTGACCTTTGACCTTTGACCTCATGACCCCAAAATCTAATCAGATCATTGACCCCCCAAGATACATACATGACCCAAGTTTGGTCAGAATCTGTCAATCCGTTCTTGAGATAACGCGATCACGAGCTATTTTTGCATATATAATGAGCTCTGTGACCTTTGACCTTTGACCTCATTACCCCAAAATCTAATCAGATCATTGGCCCCCCAAGATACATACATGTACCAAGTTTGGTCAGAATCTGTCAATCCGTTCTTGAGATAACGCGATCACGAGCTATTTTTGCATATATAATGAGCTCTGTGACCTTTGACCTTTGACCTCATTACCCCAAAATCTAATCAGATCATTGACCCCCCAAGATACATACATGACCCAAGTTTGGTGAAAATCCGTTAATCGGTTCTTGAGATAACGCGATCACGAGCTATTTTTGCATATATAATGAGCTGTGTGACCTTTGACCTTTGACCTCATGACCCCAAAATCTAATCAGATCATTGACCCCCCAAGATACATACATGACCCAAGTTTGGTGAAAATCCGTTAATCGGTTCTTGAGATAACGCGATCACGAGAACGGGACGTACGTACGGACAACCCGAAAACATAATGCCTCCGGCTACTTCGTTGCGGAGGCATAAAAACTCATCTTAGGGATTAAAGGAAATTGGAATTCTGAAAGCTCTCCAGAGAGCTTTTGGAATACATACTGGCAAGTAAATGATAAGAGGCACTTTCTTGATAAAAATAAATAAATAAACAAAACTTTAAAGTGGGTGAACACTGGCAGACATGAGATTGGTATTCTGGACAATTTATCTTGGGCTTTTCTCGAAACATTTAAAGCTCTCTGGTCTCATTGACATCATACAACATGGGGACAGTGGACATAAAAACATATCGGACAAAAACCTCACTCCAGAGCTGAGAGGGGAGCAGTTAAATTGCTTGATGAATAAGCAAATTTATAAACAAATCAATCAATTATCAAGTATTCATTACTACTTAGAACTGGAAACAGATTATCACTGATTGATGGGTCATTCTTGAAGCATTCTCTGCATTTAAAAGTTTGATGAAACCTTGACCAATAGCAATTGTTTTTTTCTTTGATGAATGAAGAAATCAAAAAGTACTCAGTAATGAAAAAAAGAAAGTCCTTATGTAATTGATAAATTATTTCTGATGTCATGCTCATATTCCCAATAAAGAGGAAGGTTGCATTAAAATTACAACTTTGTAGAGAATGGAGAAGCGTTAATGAAGTTGTAATGAACACAACATTGACCACTGCTTTGAGTGAAGGTGACTGATAATGTTTTTGGTTATATGTTTTATGCCAATCCAGATATGCGAGCATTTAATTGACTTACTTCGTTCCCTCGCACAGACACATACTCGATGGCGTCCCTGTAACCAGCCAGTTGGAATCTGTAGTTCTCTTCTACTTCATCAGACCAGCGCTTGGGCCTTGTGATTCCCTTTGGCTGTTGTTCGACTAGTGCGGCCATGACGTTTACGAATTAGAGGTGTGTGGCAAGATTTGAGAAACAAAGCTGAAGAAAGAAAAATAACATTAGAAATATGACATACAAAATTCAAATTAATTAGATCAAGATTAAATCATGAATAACATTTAGTACCGTAGTTGCTGGAGAACCTGGCCAGTCACACACAACACAGTGCGCCATTGACTTTGTACACGCACCGTGTGCGGTGGCCGGGTTCTCCTGCACTGCGATAAATTGAACCTTCGTACGTAAAATCGCGCCTTGCGGAAACCCGTTTTGCCGTTGAGCGATAATTTTTTATCAGCGAAGACACCGCGATATTGCGATCCAAGTGGTGTGTGTAAGTTTCTACCGAAATGAACTACTGAGCGTCGATTTACAAAAGCGAGAATCAAGATGATAAAAATTGAAATCTCAAATTATCGTGAACAAAATAAAAAATAACAAATTTTGGAGTTTAAAGACTGACTTTCAAGCGATTTTCTGGATAACCAGGAGGACTACAGAACAGCAAGAAACATTTATTTTATGAGCAATATGCAGATAAATCGTTTGATATAAGTTTCGAGTCGCATGTTCAGTGCATTCACGGCAAATCTAATTTCAAAGTCAGCCCTGTCCTTTTTGTGGCCAGGTTCTCCCCCCGGCCAGGTTCTCCAGCAACTACGGTACTTATAGTAGATTAACATGTCTCATTGAATGACTGGCAGAACACAGAATTGAAAGTGATTGTCAACGTGTGACAGATGGCATTTTCTACCAAAGCATGCCCACCCGATTTGGCATGCATGACTAAAACTAAAGAATGGATGCTCTATGCAAATATTGCATAGATAGAGCATCTGAGGGTGTTTCATAAAGAGTTGCGATTAAGCTCAAGTCTGAAAAATGCACTCAAATGCGCAACTCTGGTTGCCTATAAATACACCGACTTGCGTTTAAACGCAACTTCGCGATTGATCGCAAATCTTTATGCAACACCCCCCAGTTCTTTTTATCATGCATGCCAAGTCACGGGCACGCTTTGGTAGAGAATGCCATGCATTCTAGATCATTCATCTTTCCTTCTAAAGGCTTTGCCATTGGCTCTGATAGATCGTCCACCCCTGCAGGGCAAAATCAGTCTTTAACTTAGTCTTAAGACTTGGGCAAAATTATATAACCTTCAAGTTCAAGGCTTCATGGCTTTACTCGGATTTGTCATTTTGAATACATTTAATGTTAAGGTCAAGGACATTAGGGGAGTGCTGCACAAAAAAGATCGAATCCAATCAATCGTAAAGTTGCGATTAATTAACTCATGTCAGACTCAGAATATACAATGTGCATTTAGGTCATGGTCACGTCAGACTAGCGATTAATCAGAACTCTTGACTTTATTATGCTACATCCTCCCCCCCCCCCCCCCCTTTAATGGCCTTAAAGGCTTATTAAAGGCAGCCCTTATTATCATCACAGTACTATTATTTATTAATTTAGTATTATTTATTGTAAAAAAATATATACACACATCATCAACCATTCATTATTTAAACCCAAAAAGGCCAAATTGTCAAATTTGTCAACAAAGTTACTAGATGATCACTTTAAAAAGAGATTAGACATTCATATAACTAGTCTTATTTAAATTAATAAATGAATTTCACCTGTTCACACCCAGATTCACAGACACAGCACTCTGCACATGCACAGCAGACTGTCAGTGTCGATGTCGCAGTCACACTGAAATCTTCACAAGTCGCTTTCTTTCAGTTTAAAAAGTACAATATTATTTAGCTACCATTTGATCCGGATAGATAAGATACTTACAGTTACAATAATAAAATCGCAAGAAATTCCCTGCTTAATCTTGAGTGGTGATGATTAGCAAAGTGAGATTTGTTGGTTTCCGTCAGGCTTGTTTGTGGAATGAATGAATGAACCACATGAACCACGAAAGGCCAGGCCAGGCAGTGCGTGCAAAACGAATGCACGTAATTAATGCAATACACACCACACATGTATTCGTCGCTTTGCATAGAACTTGTGTACATCCGTTGCTTAGCGCCACTGCCCAATGCTGCACGCATCGTACACGCGATAATAATAGAAATGACGTAATTTCGCATCATTCGAAATCTAGGGTCGATAGATCGCGAAAAGTATTGATGCATTATAATTCGAATGTAAACAAAATTACAAAACAAACCATTCTTCAATCAACTTTCGTATAATTGTAGGTAAATATGCTCGTTTATAAATGAGTGAATGAGGAATGAATGATTAACGATTGAATGAATAAGTTAGGTAAATATATAAATGAATGACATTTTTTGACATTTCAAATAGGAACTTATTTTACAGAATATATAGTATAAACAAAAGTCAAAATATACAGTAATATATAATTTTCTGCTGGTTTTAACAATCATGAATTTACATATACAATAAAAGAATAGTACAGTATTTTCTGTCGGTTTACAATCATGAATTTACACAAAATACTCAAAGTAAACAATCAAAAGTATAGAATAAACAATTTCTTTAGTTTTACAAAATAATAAATATAAAAAGTACACGAAAATTAAAAATTATGCAATTATTCAAAATGTGGGTATCTTTTTCCACTTAATGTAAGAAACTCATTTAAAAAACACTACAAATAAAAAGCTAAACAAAATTAATTATCAAGCACTCTCTATACGTTCTAGAACTTTACAAGTGCAAATACAAGCAAAATTAATATGAGCATTGTGAATAAACTAATGGTATAAAACGGACGGAAAAGAACTGGAAAAATCATCATAGACAAGAAAAGCATTATTTATGGACCATTTACTAACAAAAGCGAAGCGAGCAAGCCCTGAATGAACTAAGCGGCTGAGCAGGGGGAGGGTGTGGGAGGGGATGTCCCCGCTCTTACGGTAGGGAGCTTTTGAATTTGTTGGACTTGAATTGTGCAACTTGGTGCATACCTAGGAAGGAAATTCGGACTTGATTGATTGATTGATTGATTGATTGATTGATTGATTGATTGATTGATTGATTGATTGGTACTTGGTACTTGGTAGTTTATTCCTCCAAAACACTCCATAGGAGTTTTAACTGGAGGTGGGTCCGAGAGAGTGGTTAGCCCCTAAGGACAGAAGGGTCTTATTCCATTCAGTGGTTGTACGGACGAAAAATGAATTTGCGAACGCCTCAGAGTTTGTGTGTTGCTGTTGATACTGTAGAGAATGGCCCCTTCGGTTTCTGTCTATTTTGGGTTGAATGAAGTCCTCATGTTTGATGTCCAGGTTTCCGTTCAGCATCTTTTGAAAGCAGGTTAGGCGATGACATTTCCTTCTGTCTTGAAGCGCAGTCCACTTAAGCTCTTTAAGAATGGCAGTGATGCTTGTATTTTCCCCGTATGTGTTGGACACAAATCTTGCTGCCCTATTTTGCACTCTTTCTATGCTATTTATGTTCTTCTGTGTGTATGGGTCCCATGAAGCAGAAGCATATTCTAGATGAGGTCTCACTAATGTCATGTACAGCTTTTCCTTGACATGCGGTGTACAGTGGTGGAAATTTCTTCTGATGAAGTTCAACACCCTTGTTGCCTTGAAGGTTGCATGTGCGGTCTGCTTGTTCCATCGGAGATCATGTTGAATTTGGACTCCTAGGTACTGGATGTCCTTCTTCTCCTCAAGGTCAACTCCCATCAATGTATACTTTGTAGGTTCTTCCTGCCTCCTACGAGAAATCTTCACATTCTTGCATTTAGATGGATTGAATCTCATGCCCCAGGTTTGTGCCCAGTCAACCAGTTTGTCTAAGTCCTCTTGCAGTTGGAGTTGGTCCTCAGCAGACGTGATGGTGTTGTAGACGAGGCAATCATCAGCAAATAAGCGGACCGTGCTGGATATGTTCTCATGTATGTCATTTATAAATATGAGGAAGAGATGAGGGCCTAAGACTGTACCCTGAGGGGTGCCACTTAACACAGGTTTCCAGTCGGATGCAGTTCCATTTACCATCACACGCTGAGAGCGATTGGTTAGAAATGATTTTATCCAGTCCCTTGTCTGGTTCCGGATTCCATAATGACCTAGCTTAAGAAGCAGTCTCTTGTGTGGAATGACATCGAAAGCTTTTGAAAAGTCAAGCACTCCTACGTCTGTGGGAATTTTGTTGTCTATATTTTGCAGGAGATCATGAGTAGTGAGAATAAGTTGAGTCTCACATGATCTCTTCTTCCGAAAGGCATGCTGGTTGTCGGCTATGATGTTAAACTTGCTCAAATGCCTCATCATCTGGCTGTCCACAATATGCTCCAGCAGCTTGCAGCACGTACATGTGAGTGATACCGGTCTGTAGTTTGCTGGATCTGTGGTTGCACCTTTCTTGTAGATAGGACTGATGTTGGCTCGCCTCCAATCAAGTGGCAGTTCCCCAGACGTGATGGATTGATGAAATATGAAAGCTACCAAGGGGGCAAGTTCCCTAGCTGCTAATTTCAGAGCCTGGTTGGGGATCCCATCTGGTCCTATAGCTTTCGATGTATTTATGGTAGATAACAGTTTCTCAACACCATTTATATCAACCTCGATGTCTGGCATATCTGGATATGGGCTATCAGGCATGGCAGGCAGCTCGTCTCCTTCATCTCTGGTAAATACGCTTTGGAATTGATCCGCAAGTGCATGGGCCTTTTCCGCATCGGTTGTTGTTAACTTCCCATCTACTTTCAATGGCTGCACACCAACATTATCTTTTTGTCTGGCTTTGATGTATCGCCAAAATTGACTGATTGATTGATTGATTGATTGATTGATTGATTGATTGATTGATTGATTGATTGATTGATTGATTGATTGATTGATTGATTGATTGATTGATTGATTGGAATGAATGAATGAATAAATAAATGAATGAGAGAATGAATGAATGAATGAATGAATGAATGAATGAATGAATGAATGAATGAATGAATGAATAAATACATACATAAATACATAAATACATAAATAAATAAATACATGAATAAATACACTTATGAAGGAATTAAGGAATTAATGAATTCATGATATAAATGATGAATTAATTAATGTACGTATTTATATTGTTTAAACATGAATAAAATGAACCAATAAATGAACCGGATCTGGTACATGGCACTATGAAACCCTGGAAGAGGCCAACGACGTACCGCGCTCCGATTTGCCCTCGGAGCAGGAAGTTGTGTGATGATAAAAAATAATAACATTGATTTATTTAGGTTCAATAAACAATAAATTCAATATTTACAATTCACAATATAAAAAGAAAGTATGATGGTGAACTGCAAGTATTCGTGCAGTGCTCAACAATATAGGTTAGGAGTCATATGATTATAATAAGTGAGTTTCAATTTACAATATATAATTATATTCACAGGGATAGTTTTGTTTTGGTAAGACTGAACTTTAGCAACCAAAACATGCACAATAACATTACAAACTAATATAAACTGGGCTCCAAAAGAAACTTATCACTTCTACAGAGCGACGCTCACTAAAATCCATCGCATCAAATTGAATCATATTTAGACACAGATAAGCTATCATTCTCCTTATGAAGCATTATTATCTGAAAAATTGAAAGGTTGCTTTTGCCAAAAAAAGAGAAAAATGCGATGGAATCGCTACAGGTCCTTTGTCAAAAATTACAGAAACTGCTCGCTGCGAACCTCCACGAAAGGCGGTCTGTTCAGAACTTTCAATAGCTATTCATTCAACATCAAAGGCAGGTTATGGAACCATTAGACTGCCTATTGTCCGTACCGAGCTCCGTGCCCGGAAGGCGAGCAGTTTCTGTGATTTCTGAAAATGACCTCATGCAATTTCACATTATTTTATTCTTTGTTGACTAAAGCAAACATAATATTTTTAGATGTGCTTGCTGAGGAGTATTATAGCTATATAATATATGCCCAATTATGATTAATTTGTATGCTTTGGATTTTAATGTGTGTCGCTCTGAAGAAGTGATAAGTTTCTTTTGGAGCCCAGTTTATATAACTCTACCATGCTCGGAAGGTATAACAAATTAAAAACGACTAAGAAAAAAGTATGTTATCATTCAAGAGGGCGCTCTCTAAAAATGCATTGGTTTCAACCATTTTTCATAGAAATTGTGAATGTGTTAACATTATGATTAAAGGGATAGTTGAGTATAATTGGTCAAACCTAACTTTAGTAACCAAAACCTGCATCATTACGGTACAAAATAATAGTTATAACTTCACCATGCTCGAAAAGTATTCACAATTACAAACGACTAAGTAAAACCCTTGTTATCATTAAAAAAAGAGCCGTTACAAGTCAAGAGGGCGCTCTCTAAAAAATAATTGGTTTTAGCCATTTTTCATAGATCATCAACAACTATTTAAAAACCTCTTCTTGTAAATTTTTGAAAAGTGTAAGCAATTTTTTTTTATCATCGAATAAATCTGGAGCCCCAGCTGCAGGTTTATTCCAATTGGATATTTTGATATTTTAGCTGATTCTGAACCGGTTTCGATCAAATAAAGTTTATTCTGTCATTAAAATTGTATGTTCTTTCAAATTCGACACTCATTTTTTTCATTACCTCACAAACAAACAAATCTTGAAGCGCCCTCTATACCAAAACTAATCTACCCCTCTAATAACAAATTATACATTTGTTTTATATAATAAATAATGCACAATTGATTGATCGACAGATGGAGCTAACAAATAGCCATTGAAGTGTAATATTTCAATGCAAATAGCGAAATGCGAATCGAGGTTAGCCCGATAATAATACATTACAAAAACAAAAAATAAATTTTCCGCTGAAGTATTTTACGGTATATCAACGTTATTTACACTATTTACACAAATTAAAATTGTATCTATCACATTCTTAGTAATTATCCTGTTTTTATGATTGTAAATATAATCATTTTGTGTCAAGATCATATACAATGCTCATGAATGGTCAAACTGTAATATTTCGGGGCCAAATTAGATCAGTCATGACTGAGGTAATAATCTGTGTCAGCAGGCAGAAAAACCGGTATAATACTGCGCGCTTCCTTATATGAAAATCCAAGGCCCCCGCCGAGGGTGTTTCACAAAGAAATATTTTGTCATTATGACAAATTTGTCATAATGACAAATTGTTATGGTGGCATTATTATGGGGACCTTTTGGCCAAAATTTGGCGAAATTTTTGCGACAATTAAGCCAAATTATATACGCATTTGGCCATCATTTGGCAAAGTTTTGGCACGGAATTACGTCCCCATTGGAAAATCCTAGCTATACGTCACTGGACAATACTGAATGAATTGAAGGAACAATTGATGAATGCATGAAGGAAGGAATGAACGAATGAATAAATGAATGCCGTGAACGAAATGCCGTGAATGAATGCCGTGAACGAAACAAACGAATTGAAAAATGTCAAACTGAATCTAAAAATCAACACTTTGCAAATGTTTTTTTTCTTTCTCAAACGTAGTTTTGTAAATTTAATGATCATTTAAATCATTTAAGAGTGTTTCAATAACACATTTCTTTTCATTTCATATAAACTCAGTATACTTAGCGATATCAAATTATCAGCTGGCATAATAAAGAGAGAGGAGGACACCGTTAACTTATTCAGAAACATAATTTTAGCGTAGGCTACGGGGGGGGGGGGGGGGCAGGGCCAGGGGCGTCCCCACATAAGGGCAATTTTTGAGGGGGGAAATACAGTAATGAACACTGCATTTTCCCAATAATTCGGGATCCAGTTATATAAGATTCATTGCACACACAACAAAAATACCGAACAACATAGTCACTCATTCTGTACTTGTTTAGATTTGAACAAAAACCTAGGCGTGCTAGTAATAGTTTACAAGTTAATATACAATGAACAATGGGCAAAATGTCAAGCATATTAACAGTCATGGAAACTGATTTCTATATACAAATTTAGTTATTTCCCCAGGACCGTCTTAAGGACTGGGACGAGCTACCTCAGAACATCGTCGAACTGCCTTCTTTGGAGCAGTTCAAGGTGGCTCTTGAAACAATTTAGTTCCCTTTTCAGGAACTGTACCGCATAGAGCTGTATATAACAACTCTATGCTTTACCCTCATCTAGATGCTGAACAGGCGTTGATGAGTATTACCATAGAAGTAGAAGTAGAAGTGGTCGAATTGGGGGCACACTGCAAGTTCGATGTGGTTATACTCGGGGGCCTGCATGGGGGCACACCTATATGTTTTTCTTTATAAAATCAAAAAAGAGAAAGATCTTTGAAAATTCAAATTATTGAAGGGGCAAGTGTCCCCGTACCTCCGGGCCCGTGCCCCCTCCCCAAGTTAGTCCTCCCCTAGCTACGCCACTGACTATTTTATATGGCACTGAGTTGTACAACGAAGCATACATCGGAACTTTCCCAGAATTCCTTGCAATATTTGTGCACTTCCGTTAAGCGACTGCTCAGCAAATTTCTGGATCCAAGTGAATGAAACGTGACATTGTTAGCTCTTTAAACGTCATAAACGAGGTGAAATAAATTGATGTGAGTATCTTAATCATTCATCTCAAATGTCTTAAGTTATGAAGTGGCAATTTAAAAGTGACAAAATCACTCTGTAGACGTTTGTACATCATTTTCCATGGTCTACTGTCCTGGCTCACTGCAGTCCCATACCTTGTGTTTTGTGTGGCTATTTTGCGCTTGCATTTCCATATGATTGAATCATCCCCATTACATGTGGGTACCTAGGTTCCATGACGGGTCGCCCACTGTCAGGTCGCCCCCTACCAAGTCGCCCCCACTTTGGACACTTCGCCCCCTGTTTTTTTTTGCCGATTTTGAGATTCTTGGACGGCTCGCCCCTAAATTCTTGGACGGCTCGCCCCCTAAATTTGTTGTTTAAAATTTATGTTTTTAAAAGTTCAAAGTCATGCCATTTTTATTTCCTGGCATCTCAGTAGTATTTTCTTACTAATTATTGTGATTTTTTCCCGAATTTGTATTTTAACTGCGTTTTTTCGAGGATATATGCACCTAATGTCCAAATTTTGCACCAGCTCGCGTACGGCACATCGCGCGCAGCCGGCATTGACATGACGCCTTTATTTAGTGACGGAGCTTCCAGCATTGAATGCTTGAATTAAGGTAAAATTAACTTTGATAAAACTATATTTTCTGTATTTTTATTAAATAGAGTGTTCTCAGAGTTATAAGTAACATTTTCAAACAGTAAATGTGTATAATTTGTATACAGTTCAACTCTATTCATTCGGAAGGTAGACCTGCTCTGGCATGCGTTCACCGGCTGTACAACCGTGAACCCGCACTCACTGAACCCGCGCGCGCTTTTGCCTGCGGAGCGCACCCGGAAGCTCGGCGGGGTAGCCGCTCCCCGTTACCGTACGTAACCAGGCGCCAGTCTATCGGCGAACTACTCACTTGAACGGGTCGAGTTTCACGATAAATTTCAGATTTGTTGATGTCTTTTCAACTAATTGGCTTGAATCTGTGAAATCCTTGGAAAATTTCCTTTTTAATAGTATACTAGCTATCGTTGTTTTGCTAAAACTAACAAAAAATTGAATATATGATTATGAAAGTGACATGACCAAATGCTTAATTTTATCCCGTATGTATATCGTTCGGGCAACGAAATAGTACCTACCCCATTCATCAATCGCTCATTCCAGAACCACGGAAGTAAAAAGTTTGAATCTTACATTGAAATAAGGCTTAATAAATTCTGCATACAGTGGACGTGGTACCATTTTTTCTTTAGGGAGTACGAGTATATTTGGCTTTTCAAATGATATGGGGGGGCGCGCGGTGGAGGGTAAACAAGGAACCTATTAGTATTAGTATTACACAAGCAGTAGTTAGATATTAAACTGTTGACTCTCGCATGGCGCCACGGCTTGCCGTCCTGGTTGTTATGAAAGACATTCAACATTCGTAACTGATGAAATCTTGACTTATTTGTTCATTCTGTTGTGTGAGTTCATGAAGGAAAACAATCCATGTTTACGATAAGGAAATAATTATTTTATGTGAAATATCACTTCGAAGGTCAAGGGTGGCGCATTAATGTTTACGTATGGCAATGCTAGAAATTAACATTTTTGCTTTGTGGCCCAGTCGGGCAAGTAAAAACAAGATTTGTCAACTTCTAGTGGCCCGAAACCTATACCTGCTGGCCCAAAACAAGGTCCAAGGATAAACATAACAAATTCTGTTACATTTGCTTGCCCGATCGGGCCAGTAGAATTTAGGATCAATGAAATTTGGTGGCCCGAAGCTAATTTTTAGTGGCCCCGGGCCAGCGGGCCTATGCTAATTTTGAGCACTGCGTATGGTAGTTACCATGCCTTCCTTGTACACCGTACCAGCGCGCACTAGCTGTGAACATTGTCGTTGCAAATATTGCAATTACATGAAGTTGTAGGGAGTTACAGAGAGTGGAGATGGTGCACACAATGTGTGCTGGTTTGCATTGTATCCTATGACCGGGGTAATAATATCATTGTAAAGCACTTACAGATGATCATCAATCATATTAGGCGCTATATAAATAGTGTATATTATTATTATTATTATTATTTATTATTTTTACAAATAATTATACAAGTATAATGCACAATTAAATGGCTGTGACGTTTTACTATCTTTAGGTCTATAACTCCTCGAAAAGAGATTTCAAGCCCTAATTGTTTCAGGCATGCTATTAAATTGCATTTTCTTTCTGTATAAGACAATAACCTCACAACTTTTGAAATTTGGCTTGCAAAAGATGGACAGTCTCTTAAAATTTATCGTAAGAGTATCTACTATCTTGCGATGTCCATACGAGCCCCACAATTTCAAGGCATCCATTGGGAGCTAAGAGTAAGAGTAAGATTGTGTGCAAAAGAGCTGTTCAATTTTCTTTTGCTTTTACTTCTAAATTCATCGCACATACCGTGGGGAATACTTCCTGAAATCATCCACAGAATATCTACAGTAGGCAGAAATATCTTGCATCATACATCATTCATTAGTGTGGTGTCACAATTAGATATTGTTTGAGTACTGAGTTTGTAACTTAGGTGAGGTTAGACTGATTTGATTTTAAATTTTTTTATGGGGGGGGGGGGCCCAATGTTTTTTTTTATTTTTTTATTATTTATTTTTTATATTTTTCCATTTTTTAGTAGGCTCAAGATCAACTGCTGTAGGGAAGGGGATCATTTGCTTATCAACTCTTCGTAATGGATGCCTGTATGCAGGTTAGGAATCGATGTACTGTAAAAATATTTCTTAGTTAACGGCATGCCTGTAAAGTGTAAAATTCTGCCGAAAGAGACATTTGAGACTTCAATCCTACATCAATATCATTGTAAAATACAATTGAAAGATTTGTGAAAGTTTGAAAGAAAACGAACACCGTTTACCTAGTGAAAAAAGCGAATATTGAGTTCATATTTTATCACCGAATACTGATGGCCTATCGTACATTTGTAGCAGTAATATTCATCCGTTGACGATATCTGCACCCGTGCATGTTTACAGACGGTGAAGAATTCATGGAATTTGCGCTCACTCGGCTCAAAGTTCAATCGGGCGGAATGTTTCCCACGCTAGCTCGCTGGCCGGACGTATTCAGCTAGGACAATTGTACTTTTTTTTTAAAGCGTTGGCAACGCTTTTCAAATAATGATTTTCAATGATAATTATCTTCATACTAAAGGGACATTTAAACAAAATCTAACCCTATTTTATTCTTCTCTTACCATAAGCTAAACAACACGGCAGAAGAGAAACGAGGAAGCTCCAAGTTTTTTTCGTGGAGTTAGACACTTTACAGGCATGCCTTTAAAGGTAAAGTGACTAACTCCACAAATTAATTTGAGCTTCTACCGTGTTGTTTGGCATATGGCAAGAGAAGAATAGAATAGGGTTAGATTTTTTCAAATGCCCCTTTAGTATGAAGATATCTATCATTGTCAAATTTTTAGATTGCAATAATTTTCAATCCCTCGTGAATTATTTTGCCATTTTAAACTTTTATTTCACCTGATGGCCAATTACAAATTATGATTAATATTTATATCAGTATAAACAAAAAAGAAAATTACAAATTCCACCCATCGGAGCATGTACAAAACAAAAGGCATTTTCCCTTGTATTTTTAGTTGTGTTTCAAGATTTATTAATGTTATCAGATATCAACTTTCTTTATGTTTTGCTGCTTGGATTTAAAGGGTGACTAAATTACAAATGCATGTTGACTTTTGTTGATCTGTAATAATGAATACATCACATATCTTTTGACTATTTGATGTACACTTTTGTCATATTTTTAAATATTATTTTTTCTATTAATTTTATTCTACCTGCTAAGCTCCACCCCTAAAAAAAAACCTCCATCATTGACTTTTGTGACATCATAATACCATTCAACCATCAGTTAGCTAGATAAACATGAACAAAAGATATGTTCTCACCCACTAAGTACCTTATTGCATTAGCATTGGATGTTTTCATTGAAACCCTTCTTTTCGTGGTGAGTGGGCATTGTATAAAACATGCAATACTATTGTGAACAGGTGGTCAGTTGATATAGGAAGGGAATTACCAATGTCTTTTGTTCATCTAGCTGACTGATGGTTGAATGGTATATGATGTCACAAAAGTCAATTGCTTCTGGAAGGTTTTTTTAGCGGTGAAGCTTAGCAGGTAGAATAAAAGTACCGTACTAGAAAAAATAATATAACAAATGTGACAAAAATGTACATCAAATAGTCAAAAGATATGTGATATATTCATTATTACAGATCAACAAAAGTCAACATGCGTTTGTAAATTAGTCACCCTTTAAAGTTCATTTAATTCAGTGAAAATGTGAAGAAAAAAATTGTGCATACATAGTGTGAAAACATTGCTGTACATAGCATATGTAGCAGGGTTCCCACTAAAATAATATAGTATTTTCCTCACAAAATAATTTTAAGTTACTTAACTAATTAGTTCATTTTAAAGCAAAAATACATGAAACTGTATCATATTCCCATTCAATTATACCCTAAATGTATAAAAAAGAAAGAAAATAATGGCATTAAATACAAATATATGTTTAAAGGGATCTAGTAACTTTGTTGACATGTGCAAAAAGTGATGAATGGTTGGTGCAATGTATATTGTTGTTATCTCATATGTCCACAGGGTATTGTGTGACAAATTCAAGTCAAATGGACATTGTATGGCCAAGTATAATGAGCGAAAATATTCAGTAACTCACTGCACTCACTTTGTACACGGAAGAAAAACTCGCCCGGAGTTTTTCTTATCTGAATACTTCAATCATACATATCTTTGTAACGAAAGGGAAATTTGAAAAACCGAAACCTGTCCCATGATTTTATTGTTAATACGAATACAACAAGACTATAAGGGAACCGCTAGAATACAAATTTTATTTTGAGGATTTGGACAATGTTACTAAGTCCCTTTAATCTGGATTGAATTCCATCCCATCGCAAGAGGGCAGTATTATGCAAAATTTGTGTGGTACAATTAATTGTCCTATGCATGAGCTATCCCAAAACACTTCTTTAATTCTGGAAGAAAACAATGTTTACAAAATTCCATAATTCCATTATTTAAAGTGTGTTACAGCAAATCCGAGAGACCATATGCTTAGCTGAACACAGTTCCAGAAACTGAAGATACTCACCTTTCCTATTATTTATGACAGAAAATCATTTCTTCAATTTAAAATGTTTACCCTTAGGGCGGACTACTTTTGGCTTTGGCCTAAGCATAAACACTTTTGGGTTTCAATTTATCATAAACAGGGCTCAAAATTATTACTGACCCTACATGGCTTTTAGCCACTGTTCCGTAAAATCAGCAGAAATCTAGTCTTACTTTGAATGTCCATTGGCATTGCACACAGTCTACTTGTGGGTTAGGATATGGTTAATATTTTCATACAGAAAACATTACCCATTTCCATACAAACATAACATTGTTTTTCCTTTTCTTATGTAGGTATAGACTAGGAAGTCACTGGAAAGATTCAAGAATCAAGCTTCTCCACTCTGGCTCTGCTGAATGTAGTACCTGGCCGGCCGGTTCCCTAACCAGTGTCAAATATTTCTACACGTCTTACTTTGGCTCTGCATGCTGAACCCCATCCATTAATTTCGGACTCTCTGGCCTTCCCTGCAGTCTGTTCCTGGCCCCTGGGTGCCCTTATGCTTTCGGTGCTAGCTCATCATTTCATGGTAATTGTTTGTTTGTACAATTTTAAGAAATTGGCAAAGTTGGTTGATTGGATGCTTGAATTGTTAAGTTTTAAATGTATGTAACCATGGATTTAACGCCTTAACTGTATTTAGGCTAGCCCACATCAGCAATGGGTTTGGGATACCCGGCTAGTCCTATTGCCTAGTAGTACTAGCCGGCTAGCCCAAGCTCAGCCTAGTAGTAGTACCGTGATTTATGTTTAAAACGATACCGCTGAATAGTTATTCTTCTTGTTTCTGATCATGAAATGGTGGGAAAGTCAAATTTTGAACCATTTTGACTTTTGAGAAGCCATTGATTTTGTTCCAAGTTGTTTTGACTTTGGTGTATTTCATAGAGAAAACTTTCCTTTTTATACAAACATAAAATTCGAAAATTGTAATTCGTTTTAAAAATGTTTCTAAACATATATATTTTTTTTCTACTTGCTGTAGGAAGACACTAGCTCTGCTGAGCGCTGTACTTGCCTGGGTTAGCCCAACCAGTGTAAACTAGTCCTACATGTTACTCCGTCCGACTCTGGCCTTCCATGCAGTCTGTTCCTGGGTGCCCCAATGGTTCTAGTGTTGGCTTATCTTTTTAAGGTAATTGATCTTGCAATTTTTAGAGATATGCAAAGTTGGTTGAATGGAGTGATTGAATTGTCCAGCTTTATGTAACCATGAATTTAACAATGGATTTTTAGGCTAGCCCTCATCACCAATGTAACATGGTTTAAGCGTGGGCTATACCTGGCTAGTCATATTGCCTACAATAGTAGCCAGATAGCACAGGGCCCACCTAGTACAATCACAATTAACAATTTATTCTCCACATTAATGGAAATGGGTAGGCTAGTGTGCTCGGCCTCTTAACACATTATTTGAAACATAATCCAGTAATTCATTTTTTAAATAATATAGATGTAGCAGAAATATTACTAGTGCCATTACCACTTGGTTACTGATGTACTTAGTACACCCTGGTGAGCATGGGGATAACTGCTTTACTGCCGGGTATGTTTTTTTTATTTATTTAAAATTAATACACATTGTATGTGTTGGGGTATTAAAACAAAAAAGACATGCTATAGGTATGATTTAAATTCAGATTTTGATGAAGTTGACGATTTGTATATTGATTGCATGTCTGCATTAATTTAATTTTGTTGGTAAAATACTGTTGGTATAGAATGTTGTTGTGTTAACCATGTCCATTATTATCTTTCAATTGAGTTCACTTGATAATTAAATTTTAGTTATTTTCTCTTTTCTCATAAAAACAGGACTAATGATGCAAGATCATGGAACTTGTGACAGCATGAGATCAGTTCTTCGGTGCTTCAGTGGAGCAGAAAGGACAATAACATTAATAAGGTATGACTATCTTTTCTGAAACATTTGATCTGGTGACAGTTGATCCAAAATCTGTTGTTGCTTTATTACTGTTAAAGGTTTAGTGCTAGGAATAATAATTAGGGGTTTTGTTAGGACATAGGAGTTTTGTTAGTTTGGAAATTTTATTGATTTGAGAAAAATTAATAGTAAAGCAATTTTTCCTTAAGCAATTTAAAACTTATACTTGCTGTCAAATTTAATGAGTAGAGTGAAATCAAAGAAAATTTAGTTGAATTTAATTTAATGAAATTTGGAGGTATCAATGTAAATAGAATGATAAAAAAGTATTTCCAGTTAGACTCTATGATAGTATTCATTAATTCCATTTTCTGTGCATTTCTGTTGTTGAAATACTTACAGGCGATCTGTAGGCTATTACACCCAAACGTTCATAAAGAGGAAGTGTGAGGGGGGGGGGGGGGGGGGGGGGAGTACAGATTACTATTCGCAGACATTTGGTCACCTTGTCTGACTTAACGAGTGATTTAAATTGATGTCAACCACTCACTCTGAAACTTGTATTCCAGTTACATAGGGTGGGGAGGGATGTGTAATTATTATTTTCTTTCTTCTTTTTTTGGGGGAGGGGGGCACTCTTTTTGTCATTGTTTTTATCAAATTATTTGGAGACATGCGCTCCCTGACTTGACCCCCACTTTGATAAAAATATTTTGACATTAAATTTTAAAAAGCTCATTATAGGAGGACACACACTTAGCCCCCAATATAACTACCCCACTGTAATACTTATTTTGACATTTTAAATGTAAAAGGATATTTCAAACACAACTTCTAGTCATTGTTTCTTTCTTTCTTGCATTAATTCCTACAGGTGGGATCAGCATGTTCTTAGAGCCAATGACATCGCTCATCACTACCAAAAGCACATCATGTACTACTCTAGTGACAACTTGGGTGGCAGGAGAGAGATGCAACTTCACACACATTCTGTAACAATTTTATG
>JBAMJV010004402.1:0-49262 GCA_037951105.1 Echinarachnius parma | reverse complement strand
ATAATTTTCAAGAAAATATTTGTTTTTACATTACAAAATGGTTGTCCGTTTTTTTGCATATAGACTTTACACATATTGAAGGTACTGGTTAACGTATGATTGTATGTGAATCAAATAAAATACATATAGTACCTCATAACAACTATTTCTTGAAGTGCCATTCTACACCTAAACTGTACTATCCCTTTAAAATTACCAAAATGGAATTTTGGTGATTTTTGCATATAAACTTTACACATAGTGAAGGTACTGGTAAACATTGTTGTCACGTGAATGAAATTAAAGACATTATTATCCCTTTAAATTACAACAACGGCTTTTGATGATTTATGCATATACATTTTACACATAGTGAAGTTACTGGTTAACATCGTTGTCTACATTGGTCTAAGTGAATAATGAAATAAAATTTTAGTACCTCATAAAAACTATCATTTGAAGCGCTCTCTACACTAAAACTATATCTCTTTAAAAATACAAACAAAAGCGTTTGATGATTTTTTCATACACTTTTTATGATGCAGGTACTGGTTAACATCGTTGTCATGTGAATGAAATAAAGACATTAGCAGGATGGGCAAGCCATATATCCAGATTTATTCTTTTATTCATTAATGCCTGTATAATACTATATAAAAAGTATATTGTTAAAACATAATCAAAAGTAGTACTCAAGATAATATTCCTGGGCTTTTTCATCGACATTATTCATATGTATACTTCACGAGCTCACTTGCTTCTAGTGTTGCAGTTTTAAACTGGCTACAAACACTAAAAAACACTCAAAATCATAATTGTTTATGTACACAGCTTGTTATGAAAAGCTCAGATATTACAAAAGTCAGGGGCGGATCTAGCTTTTTGCTAAGGGGGGGGGGGGGGTTGACCCAATGACGATGCAGAGCATCGTCCACGAGCCGCGAAGCGGCAAACTTTTTTTGCTATATTGAACCCCGTAAGTGAATTTGTTAACTTTTTTCACTTATAGCCGCGAAGCGGCAAATTTTTTTGCTATTTTGAACCCCTGTAAGCCGTAAGTGATTTTTTGTCACTTTTTCACAGATAATTTTCACTTGGCAGCCCAAGGGGGGGGGGGGGGGGGGGGTTTAAACCCCCTAAACCCCCCCCCCCCCCCCCCCCCCGTAGATCCGCGCCTGAAAGTCTTGTATATAAGCCCAACAGATTGCACCTGACACCTCATTTTCGAGCATCTGAGGGGTCTAGGCTCGGCTTGCACACATACCCTGGTATGTCACCGAGCTGAGAAGTCTGCACGATGTACTGTGCCGGACTGACCAGATGATGCACTGTTAGGTCGGATTTGAGCGATGGACAGGCAGCATGAAGTAGGAACTCCATAAAAATGATTGAAAAAAAAAAAAAAAAAATTATAATAATAATAATTAAGTATTATGGCGTAAATATTCATTTTGAATGAACGCCAAAATAATAAAATAACAACAACAGTCTTGTATATAATAGCGTGTATTAACTGGTATGCACTCTTTACATTATTTTGTGTGTTTTTACTCTGTTATGAACAATGTAAATTTTCACTAATGATTAGATGTACATCGTTGTATAATAACACATAATCTTTTATAGAACAAATTCCAGAACACAAACCAAAACCAATACAAGTGTAATACTCGAAGAAAACAAAAGACTACCAATTGAAAGTGATTGGATGCCAAGCAAAAATGACTGAAAAGCGTAAAACTCAACATGTCTTACATAACAATACATTTCATACGTAGCGTGGTCCTATTGATTATATGCAATTTATTTGGAGGGAGCACACCTTATTTCTTATGGTCTCGGCCTCAACATTTTTTGCCCACATACGTTTTGTGAAAATCCTGGCTACAGGCCTGCTTATAACTATATAATGCTTTCTAATATGATACCCAAGGTAAACTGTCACCTGTATGTGTTATGCTAAATCATAATAATAAAGCATGTATCTAAGTACCCTATTCAGGGGCGCATTGTTACCCTTGTACAAACCAGTTCAAACCAGCATGTTTATTTTGTGCATTATCTCAACTCACAGGGGAACATAAAAGCGCTATAGGATAATTTTACACCCATCCAACTTGTACCCATTTTTTTTTGGGGGGGGGGGGGGGGGAGGGGGGGGGAAGGGGGTGCTGGCACTTGAATATTCGGGCCAAACGGAACTTAAATTTGAGAGAAAGATGTGTTGTTGATCGAACTAATTTCATTTCTTGCACACGGCCCATTTGGACAAAATCATTATAATTTGTTGTTCTAATAATGCATTTTGTGTAAGATTGTGAAGAGCAATATCTACCTAATGTGGGCAAATATTTCAAACAAGAAGCATTGTTCAACATAAAATATACCAACACTCTTTTAAAAGAATATAAACCCCAAAGCATGTTCATCTGATTCAAGAACTCACTTCTTGGCAGATCAATTGAACATACTCCGCAATAGTGAGTGCAAATAGGGTGGGGTGGGGGTGGAGGAGGGAGGGAGTGCCCAACAAATTTGCATTGGTAGAGCAAATGTCATTCATGCCCTTAAAGGGCAATGAAACCCAAGCAAAATGTTGCTTTCATAGTCTTGAAGAGATTATGAAGAATAATCTCTGAAAGTTAGAGCATAATCGGGTAAGAAACAAGAAAACTACGGCTCTTTGAAGATGTCCATTTATTCCCATGGGGAACTCAAATTGGCAACGCACTCTGATAAGTGTGTGGACAACTCCCCATATGTTTTGTACACAAATGTTCCCATTTTTACAGTTTTCTTCATAGCCACATTTTTCCATTCCCCCAATTCATGATATATTATGTATAAAAGCATTCTACAAAACATATGTTGAACTCGAACGAAGGGTAAACATACATTTTGAGAAAATTGAACAAAACTGAAATTTTGTGTACAAAATGTATGGGGAGTTGTCCACAACTTTGCCAGAGTGCGTTGCCAATTTGAGTCACTTGAAGAAATACATGGCTCTTTTCAAAGAGCCATAGTTTTCTTATTTCTTGACCGATTGTGCTCAAATTTTTAGAGACTATTCATTATATTTAGTGTCTTATAGTGCATACAACAATTTGTCTGGATTTCATTGTCCTTTAAGGATGCCAATTAAATTATGCAGGAAAGCCAGGAATAGATGGGAATTATTCACAATCATTCACTAAAACAATTCATTAAAACAATCATTCATGACATGATGTTGGGCCATTGTCGGAAAATGACCTTATGCCAATATATGACAAAAATGACGTCGTGACGATGTTGGGCTGGCGGACATTTTAACCTCGAGCCAACGGCGATATGCCGACATCCGGCAACCAAATTCCGACATCGGCCCAACGTCAGGTGGCTAGCTGGGATAGCGTGCATGCAAGCGCGCGCTGCACTGCATGCACAATGCAATACGGTTGTGCTTTAAGTAGACACACGATGGCGCTACACAACGCGGTACCCCGGGGTACCGCGTGTGTCATCACATGTTGCAACTGAAAGGTCTTTCACCAGTAGGTCTCCTCGTGTGTTTTACTACACATTTCTGACAGAAAGCCTTCTAATATGTACATACATGTATGCTGCAACTGAAAGGTTATTAACCAGTATTTGTCCTTTGCTAGATTATCTTTCAGAGAAAAAGCTATGCTGCAACTGAAAGGTCTTTCATCAGAATGTGTCCACATGTGATTTACTTACCTTTCTGAGAGAAAGCATTCTTACATATAAATAAATGATAATAATGGTGGCTACTTATATAGCTTTCAACAGAACTGCAACTGAAAGGTCATTCACCAGTATGTGTCCTTGTGTGTCTTGCTAGATTTTCTTTCTGAGAGAATGCCTTTGTACATATGCCGCAACTGAAAGGTCTTTCACCAGTATGTGTCCTCATGTGTTTTACTAGAACACCTTTCTGAGAGAAAGTCTTTGTACATATGCTGCAACTGAAAGGTCTTTCACCAGTATGTGTCCTCATGTGATATGCTAGAGTATTTTTATGAGAGAAAGCCTTTGTACACATGCTGCAATCAGCCAACGAGAGGGGACCAAATACTGGACTTGGTACTGACTGATATACCTGCCTCCTCTTCTACTCTTGCTAATGTAGGCACCTCTGACCACAATCCAGTGCTGGTAAAACTAGACGTCGCTGCATTCAGAGATAAGCCTTACCAGAGGAGAGTCTGGCAATACGACAAAGCCAACTACTGGGAGATGAGGGGCTACTTCACATCTGTTAACTGGTCGGGAGTATTCCAGGAAAAAGACCCAGAAAGAGCATGTAATAGGGTTACAGAGATCATCACTGATGCCATGGACCTATACATTCCCAATAAGACTGTCACCAAAAAACCAGGTGACAAAGCCTGGTTTAACGATGAATGCCGGAAAGCTGCTAAGAAGAAACGCAGGATCTTCAAAGAACTAAAGAAGCATGGGACAGATTCTAACAAAGAGAATTTCACTAAGGCAAGAAAGTCTTACAATAAAGTAGAGAAAGAAGCTAAAAGAAATTATGACAGCAAACTTAAAGAAGACCTCACTGACAACAATCTCAGTAGCAAGAAGTGGTGGCGGGTCGTCAACCTGCTCTCTGGGAGAGCTGGTCACTGTGACATCCCAGTCATTGCACATGATGGAGAAGCCCACACTACAGCACGGGAAAAGTCAGACGTCTTCTGCAAGACATTTGCCGAGAAATGCCACTTACCAGACGCAGATGACCTTGCTCCCAATCTGGACCAATCCACGACTGCCTCTATCGACAGCATCACGTTTAAGCCTAAGGCTGTACATAGACTCCTGAAACAGCTTTCTCCTGACAAGGCAACTGGCCCAGACGAAATTCCCGCCAGGATCCTCAAGGAGTGCAGCGCAGAACTCGCGAGTCCTTTGTGTCGCCTCTTCCACCTTTGCTTTTCACAAGGGGTATTCCCAAGTCAGTGGAAGACAGCCAGGGTTACACCTATCCATAAGAGGGACTCCAAATCTGACCCAACAAAATACAGACCAATTTCTCTGCTTAGCATCATCAGCAAAGTTATGGAAGCAGCTGTGAACCAACAACTCCAAAGCTACTTCTTCCAGAACAGTCTTATATCCCACAGACAATTTGGCTTTCGACCAGGCCACAGTACAGGTGATCTCCTCACTATCCTATCCCAGAAATGGAATGACACCTTGGACAAGGGAGAGGAAGTTTGTGCTGTAGCCTTGAACATAAAAGGTGCCTTTGACAAAGTTTGGCACAATGGACTTCTTGCGAAACTTACTTCAAAAGGTGTCTGTGGGAAGCTATCAACCTGGCTGCGGAGCTACCTATCTGATAGGTCATTAAAAGTTGTACTGTCAGGCCAAGCATCGGAAGTTTCCTCCATCAACGCTTCTGTCCCCCAAGGACCACTTCTATTCTCTGTCTATATTGATGATTTGGTAGATTCTGCGAAAATGAGCTATACCTGTATGCTGACGACTCAACACTTTATGCCCCAATCCCTTCACCACAAGCTAGCGAGGATGTTGCAGCCAGCCTAAACCGAGACCTGACCAGGATGAAATCATGGGCAGACACATGGAAGGTTACATTTGAACCATCAAAATGTAAAGTCATGACATTCTCAAGAAAGTGATCTCCTTCAGAACTGAACCTGTATCTAGGAGACTGCCAGCTAGCAGCAAAGCATGAGCTCGAAATTCTAGGTGTCACTTTCGATTCCAAACTTACTTGGTCTAAACACATCTTAGCAATTACCACCAGAGCGGGACAGAAGCTTGGTTGCCCTGAGAAAAGTGGCAAACAAACTTGATTGTAAAGGAAGAGCCACAGTCTACAAAGCACAGGTCCGTAGCGTCATGGAATATGCATCCCTCTGCTGGACAAATGCTTCCCCATCAACTCTTAGCTTGCTTGACAACGTCCAAAAGAAGGCACTTAAGATCATAGGAGTTGATGACACCACTGCTCGCACCCAACTCTCAATCCCCAGCTTAGCACATAGACGCCAGGTAGCTGCAGTGTCAGTGCTGTACAAAATGCACTCTCAACACTGCCCAAAAGACCTAGGAGACATGCTCCCTCCCTCCTTGGAAAGACGGCGGATGACCCGGCTTAGTGCATCCATGCCGGACCATGCTCTTGCACTCCCAGATGCTAAAACCTCATCCTTGGACAGGAATTTCATTCACTCGGCAGTGCGGATCTGGAATAGTCTCCCCGACTCGGTTGTTGGAAATATCTCAATTACTGGTCTCCAAGCCTTCAAAAGCCGTGTGCATGTTTACCTCCTTTCTAATGTATAATAATTATATTTTTTCTTTTAGGGGTCCTGTTCACACCAAAATGTGTTCCTTTTAAAAAAAATTTGTTTAATTAGATAATTTTTTCTTTTGTACTTGAGTTGCAGTGAACCATTGATTGGCCCTCCGAAGTTCCTTTCAAACTCTGGTTGGCTATTGTTCACATTTGCTCCTTATATACAAAAAAAAAAAAAAACTGAAAGGTCTTTCACCAGTATGTGTCCTCATGTGTTTTACTAGATCACCTTTCTGAGAAAATGCCTTTGTACACATGCTGCAACTGAAAGGTCTTTCACCAGTATGTGTCCTCATGTGTACTACTAGATTACTTTTCTGAGAGAAAGCCTTTGTACATATGCTTCAACTGATAGGTCTTTCACCAGTATGTGTCCTCATGTGTTCTACTAGATTACTTTTCTGAGAGAAAGCCTTTGTACATATGCTGCAACTGAAAGGTCTTTCACCAGTATGCGTACTCATGTGTTTTACAAGATGATCTTTCTTAGAGAAAGCCTTTGTACATATGCTGCAACTGAAAGGTCTTTCACCAGTATGCGTACTCATGTTTTTCTAGATTGCCTTTCTGAGAGAAAGCCTTTGTACACATGCTGCAACTGAAAGGTCTTTCACCAGTATGCGTACTCATGTGTGTTACTAGATGACCTTTCCGCGAGAAAGCCTTTGTACATATGCTGCAACTGAAAGGTCTTTCACCAGTATGTGTCTTCATGTGCGTTACCAGAGAACCTTTCTGAGTGAAAGTCGTCTTACATATGCTGCACCTGAAAGGTCTTTCACCAATATGTGTCCTCATGTGTTTTCCCAGATCACTTTTACCAGAATTTTTGTTTGCATATTCTCTGCAAGAAAACTGCACAATACTAGAACATGCCCCCCTGTTTGTAGATAGATTACCTTTCTTAGAAAAGGCCTCCATAGACATGCTGTGGCTGGGATGGTTTTCACGAGCATGCGACCTAATGTACTGATTCTGAATACCAGAGTGTGAACACAGATTGCATATCGAGGGTCTTTCATCCACATCTGTTGTTATGGATGTACATGTATCTACATTATCTCTTAGGCTATTAAATTCCTTTGAACAAACTTCACATGTGCGAGGGGTCACACAAGAGTTTTCATCCTTGTGTCTCTGTAGATCCTTCTTATCAGAGAAAGTCTTTGAACACAAGCTGCAATTATTATGACTGCCACCATCTTTCCTATTTCCATCCATCATTTTCTTATGAGCCTCACTAGGTTCCTCATTGTTGATTCTTGAGTGAATCCTGGGAGTACATGTTCCTGTCTTACCCTCCTCAAGAACCTGTTTGACCCTCACTTCTCCTGGATTTGGAGAGGTATCCTCCTTCCCTGGAGTTACCATATCATCTGCTGCACCATCAACGCTTTCTGAAATGAAACATGGAAATCAACATTTACTTCATTTTATGTCATTATCTTGTGCGTCTTTTGCTGGCTTTTCATAGCCCATTTTCATTGGAAGGTTATACCATAGCTATATAGGGTCCATGGTTATACCTTGAACATTGCAAATTTCAGGTCTTGCATGTCATCATATTCATGAATATAAAGTGAGAACATTTCCTCACAGAAGAAAAGGCAGTTGGCAATAAATGTCACACCTTATTAAAATAGGATTATGTTAAACACATTACAATGTGAATATATGACATGAGTGCAGCTAATGTTGTATTCAATTTTGTTGGGGCAGAGATCTAAAGATTAATTCCAACAACAAATGAAATCGCATTTCACAAGAAAACACTTGGGTGCTGTTTTTAAATATTTAATCAGCATTACTTGATCACTGAAGTTGCATGAATTATAATGAAAATGCAGCTGAGGCGTGAATGCATACAACATCTGAAGAGTATAAGAATGTAATAATTGTGTATTTGTACTTGTATTTGTACTTGTATTTTTGTTTTGTGAATTTCTTTCTTTCAAATCAATTCACTTCCCTGCAAATGGACAGTTTTAACCAGAATGTGTCCCCGTGTGTACTGCTAGATTACCCTTCTGAGAGAATGCCTTTGTACACATGCTGCAACTGAAATGTCTTTCACCAGTAGGTGTCTTCACGTGTGTTTAATACCAGAGAACCTTTTTGAGAGAAAGCATTGTTATACAGTATACACATTCTGTAACTGAAACGTCATGAAACAGTATAATATGTACTCGTGTGTTTTACTAGATCACTTTTCTGAGGGAAAGCCTTTGTACATATGCTGCAACTGAAAGGTCTTTCACCAGTATGTGTCCTCATGTGTACTGCTAGATTACTTTCATGAGAGAAAGCCTATGTACACATGCTGCAACTGAAAGGTCTTTCACCAGTATGTGTCCTCATGTGTATTACAAAATTACCTTTCTGAGAGAATGCCATTGTACACATGCCTGTACATCCTGTGTTTTACTAGATCACCTTTCTCAGAGAAAGCCTTTGTACACATGCTGCAACTGAAAGGTCTCTCACCAGTATGTGTCCTCATGTGTTTTACTAGATCACCTTTCTCAGAGAAATCCTTGGTGCATATGCTGCACCTGAAAGGTCTTTCACCAGTATATGTCCTCATGTGATATACTAGAGTACCTTTATGAGAGAAAGCCTTTGTACATACGCTGCACCTGAAAGGTTTTTCACCAGTATGTGTCCTCATGTGTACTGCTAGAGTATATTTCTGAGAGAAAGTCTTTGTACATATGCTGCAACTGAAAGGTCTTTCACCAGTATGTGTCCTCATGTGTTTTACTCGATCACCTTTCTCAGAGAAAGCTTTTGTACACATGCTGCAACTGAAAGGTCTTTCACCAGTATGTGTCTTCATGTGTGTTACCAGAGACCCTTTCTGAGTGAAAGTCGTCTTACATATGCTGCACCTGAAAGGTCTTTCACCAGTATGTGTCTTCATGTGTTTTACTAAATCACTTTTACAAGGATAAATTTTAGCACATTCTCTGCAAGAAAACTGCCCGACACCAGAATGTGTCCGCCTGTTTGTAGATAGATTACCTTTCTTAGAATAAGCCTCCATAGACATGCTGTGACTGGGATGATTTTCACCAGCATGCGACCTAATGTACTGATTCTGAATACTGGAGTTTGAACATAGATTGCATATTGAGGGTCTTTCATCCGCATCTGTTATTATGGATGTACATGTATCTACATTATCTCTTAGGCTATGAAATTCCATTGAACCAACTTCACAGGTTCGAGGGGTCACACAAGAGTTTTCATCCTTGTGTCTCTGTAGATCCCTCTTTTCAGAGAAAGTCTTTGAACACAAGCTACAATTATAATGACTGCCACCATCTTTCCTATTTCCATCCATCATTTCCTTATGAGCCTCACTAGGTTCCTCATTGTTGATTCTTGAGTGAATCCTGAGAGTACATGTTCCTGTCTTACCCTCCTGAAGAACCTGCCTGACCCTCACTTCTCCTGGATTTGGAGATGTAGCTTTCTTCCCTGGAGTTACCATATCATCTGCCACACGATCAACGCTTTCTGAAATGAAACATGGAAATCATGTTTTTGTACTTGTATGTTTGTTTTGTGAGTTTCTTTCTTTCAAATCAATTCACTTCCCTACAAATGGACAGTTTTCACCAGAATGTGTCGCCGTGTGTACTGCTAGATTATTTTTCTGAAAGAAAGCCTTTGTACACATGCTGCCATGGAAAGGTTTTTAACCAGTATGCGTATTCATGTGTGTTACTAGAGAACCTTTCTGAGTGAAAGTCGTCTTACATATACTGCACCCGAAAGGTCTTTCACCAGTATGTGTCCTTATGTGATTTTCTAGAACACCTTTCTGAGAAAAAGCCTTTGTACATATGCTGCAACTGAAAGGTCTTTCACCAGTATGTGTCCTCATGTGTTTTACTAGATTGCCTTTCTCAGAGAAAGCCTTTGTACACATGCTGCAACTGAAAGGTCTTTCACCAGTATGTGTCCTCATGTGATTTACTAGATTCCTTTTCTCAGAGAAAGCCTTTTTACACACACTGCAACTGAAAGGTCTTTCACCAGTATGTGTCCTAATGTGTTTTACTAGATCACTGTTCTGAGAGAATGCTTTTGTACATATGCTGCAGCTGAAAGGTCTTTCACCAGTATGTGTCCTCCTGTGTTTTACTAGATCACTTTTCTGAGAGAATGCTGTTTTACATATGCTGCACCGAAAAGGCCCTTCACCAGTATGCGTCCTCTTGTGTTTTTCTAGATTGCCTTTCTCAGAGAAAGCCTTTGTACACATGCTGCACCTGAAAGGTCTTTCACCAGTATGTGTCCTCATGTGTTTTACTAGATCACCTTTCTGAGAAAATGCCTTTGTACACATGCTGCAACCGAAAGGTCTTTCACCAGTATGTGTCTTCATGTGTGTTACTAGAGACCCTTTCTGAGTGAAAGTCTTCTTACATATGCTGCAACTGAAAGGTCTTTCACCAGTATGTGTCCTCATGTGTACTACTAGATTACTTTTCTGAGAGAAAGCCTTTGTACATATGCTGCAACTGACATGTCTTTCACCAGTATGTGTCCTCATGTGATCTAGTAGAGTATTTTTATGAGAGAAAGCCTTTGTACACATGCTGCACCTGAAAGGTCTTTCACCAGTATGTGTCCTCATGTGTGTTACTAGAGACCCTTTCCGAGTGAAAGTCTTCCTACATATGCTGCACCTAAAAGGTCTTTCACCAGTATGTGTCTTCATGTGTGTTACTAGAGACACTTTCTGAGTGAAATTCTTCTTACATATGCTGCACCTGAAAGGCCTTTCACCAGTATGTGTCCTCATGTGTTTTACTAGATCACTTTTACCAGAATTTTTGTTTGCATATTCTCTGCAAGAAAACTGCACAATACTAGAACATGCCCCCCTGTTTGTAGATAGATTACCTTTCTTAGAAAAGGCCTCCATAGACATGCTGTGGCTGGGATGATTTTCACGAGCATGCGACCTAATGTAGTGATTCTGAATACTGGAGTTTGAACATAGATTGCATATTGAGGGTCTTTCATCCGCATCTGTTATTATGGATGTACATGTATCTACATTATCTCTTAGGCTATGAAATTCCTTTGAACAAACTTCACATGTGCGAGGGGTCACACAAGAGTGTTCATCATTGTGTCTCTGTAGATCCCTCTTATCAGAGAAAGTCTTTGAACACAAGCTGCAATTATAATGACTGCCACCATCTTTCCTATTTCCATCCATCATTTCCTCATGAGCCTCACTAGGTTCCTCATTGTTGATTCTTGAGTGAATCCTGAGAGTACATGTTTCTGTCTTACCCTCCTCAAGAACCTGTTTGACCCTCACTTCTCCTGGATTTGAAGAGGTATCCTCCTTCCCTGGAGTTACCATATCATCTGCCGCACGATCAACGCTTTCTGAAATGAAACATGGAAATCAACATTTACTTCACTTAATTTCAATAGCATGTGTATCTTTTGTTCTTTTAATTCATATGAAGTGAATGAGAAATAAATAAAAGCAAAATATAAGCACATGCAATTGAATACATATTGGTCACCTCATTCAAGTATAGATAAGTACTAAGGTACCTAAAAATAAAAAAAATCGACTATTAATAATGTAAAAAGATGGTTGCTATTCAAAATATGGAATCAGGGTCACTATTCATATTGAAGACAAGGGTTATCTTGTTTGTTATTATTTTATGATAGCGACCCTGATTTTTTTCATAAATAGCGACCCTATTTTACATTATGAATGGCAACCCTGATTTTTTTGAATATCAACCCTGATTTCATATAAATAGCAATGACCCTTTCATTGCATTATGAATAGCGACCCTCATTTTGTATTATGAATTGCAAACCTTGTTTTGTTTTATGAAAAGCGACCCTTATGAATAGAGACCCACAATATATCACGAATAGCGACCATTCCTCTTCATTATTAATAGAGGTCCTTATACATTAATGAATAGCGACCCTTTTGTATGAATAGTGGTCTATCAGTATCTGGAATTATAACGTTAAATGAATGGCAGTAATTATGGCCAGGTTACCCCGTTGCAAACATTTAAACAGATGTGATGACCTTTATTCACCAATTTAGTTTGAAGAATTTTCAATACATTAAAACGTGTTGGCCTTTGTTTTGTCAAAATGGTGTGATGCTGAGATGATAACTACTACCACAGAAATTATCAGCAAAACTATTAGACTGAAGGAGGTGAAGTTACATCACAATGGGTTATAATTCTTGAGCAATTAATGTCTGCGTCAAAGCTGACTATGGATAGTTTTCCACTGTACAGAATAGAACAGTCACATTGAACTAGACAATTACAGTGGAACCTCGTTATAAAGAGGTCAGATAAACAAAACCCTCTAATAACAACGTAATCTTGCTAGTCCCAGCTCTTTATAATTCTTTGTTTTTTTACCCCGATATAATGAGAAACCTTATATAACAAGATAATTTTCATGGTCCCAACTTTCAAGGACCTTGTTATAACGAGGTTCCACTGTAATTGTATTTTATATTCTCTGTACAAAGCTTTGAAAAAGACAACTCCTTTCCTTACCCAAATCCTTTGACTTGACACTCATACAGCATGACTTGCTAGTTGCGCTACCTGATGGATGGCTGGTCTTCTCTCTTGAGATGTCTGCTTCAGTATCCACTGTTTGTTTCAGAACCTCAGGTGCTCCAATCTCATCTGTCTTGCATTTGTCACATTTCTGCTTCAAAGGATACCGAGAGCTTCTTCTTTTGAGCGCCTTATGACACATCTCACATTTAGCAACGACTCTCCCGATGTGTAGTTTATGCAGGACAACCTTGGCTCTCTTCAATGCAGGATACGTTGTCTTGATCTCTCTGGTTCTCTCAAACTGCTCATCACCATCTGAAAAAACAAATGATCATATATCAATTCATACACGCTCAACCAGTTCCATGTGGATTGACCCACGTACAAAGTCTATGGAAATTCAAGAATTTCGAGGAGAAGGTTTAAATATTACCTCACTCTCTCAAATATAAATATTATTTATTTTTTAACAAAAAATGTAAAAGATTTCAACAATAAATGATCAATGTTTTTTCTTCAAAAGACACCAGACAAGTTTGCAATTTACACAAGTATTTTCCTGGAAAGAAAACTAGTATATAGCATTAAAGGACCTATAGCGTCTAGATGGCCTAATTTTCACAATTCGGCTCTCTATATGTAATTTTTCCTGAAGAAAAAAAATTTGGCAGTCATTTCTCATGAAATCAATCAATTTTGGGGTAATTATCTAATTGTCCTGGGAACGCCCCTTTTAAATCGCCAAAATGTGACGTCATCTAAAGTACGGACTAATGAACTAAATTCTGTAGATGACGCGTCATGATGCAAGCCAATAAATTGTCAATCACATGTCAATCACGCTGCTGATTCTGGACCCTAAATGTGGGTGGGGCGTAAACTGGCTGCTAAATGAGATTTGGCATTAGAAAATTAGTCTTAAATCACTACTGTGTTTATTTTCATGGATTTTTTCTCAGCAGACCTATTTTACAAGTCATCAACTATGGAATAAGTGCCAAAGTACGTTGTATTCTTTAGGTCCTTTAAAATATTTAACAGGAATGGGAAAAGAAAAGAACTTTTGTTTTTGATGATTGAAGTAATCATAAATGAAAGTCCAATGGTTAGTTTGGTTTATTAACTTTAATAAAATGTTCTGTGATCATGCTGTCAGACATCATAATTTACAAACAAACACACCATATAAATATTCATTGAACTGTTTATAGGGGGTATGTAATTTATTACATGCACTATCTTGTGTGTGATACCATCTTAGTAAGAACATGCTCTTGAGAATTCCTACCTGCTTCTACGACTTCCGCACCCTGTCTCATCTCCAGAACCTCGCAGTTGTAAGCCATTTGATCATGTGACAGTGCATGAGGTGGTTCTATCTTCACTCCAGTGATCTCGACATCTCTGACATCAGGCGTATGCAGACAAGTGTCCTCATTAGGCTCAGCTACTTGATCATGTGACAGTGTATGAGGTGGTTCTATCTTCACTTCAGTGATCTCGACATCTCTGACATCAGACGTATGCAGACAAGTGTCCTCAGCAACTTGATCTTGTGACAGTGGATCAGATGGTTCTATCTTCACTCCAGTGATCTCAACATCTCTGACATCAGACCTATGCAGACACGTGTCCTCAGCATCTTGATCATGTGACAGTGGATCAGGTGGTTCTATCTTCACTTCAGTGATCTCGACATCCTCAGATGTATGCAGGCAATGTCCGTCCTGATCAGACTCGGCTCGCCCTTTGTATGGAAGGAAAAAGAGATTCATTGAAAATGATGTTTGAAAGGGGTCTGCTTGCTATGCATAAGGACTACTATTCATAAGGACCGCTATTCATAATGGTTAACTTGTCAAATGAACCACTATTCATAATTTTGTAAAAGGGTTTATTCATAAGGTCCCATATTTGTAATCTAAGAAAAGTGTTGCTATTCATAATTCATAAGAAAGGAGGGTAACTGGTAATGCAACGCTCGAAATTGGCGTAGGCCCGATGGCCCGGGGCCAGTAAAAGTTGCGGTCGGGCCAGTAAAAACATGAAAATGCCAAAGTTTGGTGGCCCGATCGGGCCACCAAATGTTTAAACCATAAGAAGACAACATCAAGGAATATGAATCTCAAGTTTGACACCTCTTAAAAACACTTTAATTGTGATTTAAATATTTGCAAGAAATGAAAAGGACGGACATAAAAAGTCGCAAGCGCACTTGCGCTAGTTGAATTAATCCTTATTTATGCCTACAAATATGTGCTATTTCCTCATATGAACACTCTCCCTTGAATTATCTACTTCTTGCATGATAAATCATGGTAAAATTAAACAACTTCCAGAGGTGTGTAATGACTAAAAGTAAAAGCATGCTTATGCTGTTTTCTTAATTTCCCACACACCCCCTGGAAGCCTTTGCAACATGTAGAATATAAACATAGAACAACCAATCCACAGAGGGAGTATGTGTGCATACTAAGACCTATCAAAACACATGTCTAACTTTTCACATTCATTCATATTGCTTTGCGATACCGTCCGCGATACCGTCAATAAAGGGGAATAATTTCATCTTTCGGATCATTATTCATATTTTTGAAGGTATTAGAAGGAATCATTTTTACAAGGTAGAGACTTGTGACTACTTGGAATAATTTTAGCTTGTAAAATAACAAAGATTTAAGTGATTTCATTTCCCGATTTGAAAAGTTATCTGAGCTATGCTCAGTCCCATGTGTGTTTTTTTGTGTTGGAGATTTTATGGACCATAAAATAACAAAATCGTACATGGAAAAGAGCTTAGTTTCATCAGTTGATGACTCTTAGATGAAACTGCTCGATTCTAGGTTTTGTTTAGTTTATTCAGTGATGGATTTCTTTAATGATGGTGGTAATTTTAACACATAACTTCCATAATTTACCAATTAATGACCAAGTAGTCATGACCATTGTTTTTCTTTGTTTGTAAATTTTATTTTCGGGCCACCAGAAAAAAAGATAATTTCGAGCATTGGAATAACAAATGAGGCTAAACATTGCCCAGTACCCTGAAACTATGAATATGGTTATTGTTTTAATTTTACTTTTGTTTTTCCTTATTTTTTTCGGGCCAGTAGATTTTGGTTTCGGGCCACCAAAATTGGAAAAATACTAATTTTACTGGCCCGACCGGGCCACCAGCAAAAAAAGTTAATTTCGAGGGTTGGGTAATGATATATCAAAGAGGGTCGCTATTCATAATGTCAGAGGGTCTCCTGTTAAGCGACCGTCTTACATTTCAATAGCAACCTTCATTTTGTCTCATTAATAAATAGCGACCATCTACTTACATTAATACTAGCAACCCTCATTTCATATAATGAATATTGAACCTGATTTCATATTATGAAGTGCGACCATCTTCTTACATTACGAATAGTGACCCCTTCTTAGGATTACGAATAGCGACCCCATGAGTAGTGACCCCCATACGAACTACGAATACTCGAATAGGGACATTTCCTCTTCATTATATAGCTGAATAGCGACCCCTTTTTGTCTCATGAATAGCGGTCCTGGTCCCCGTTGCAGAAAGACATACAATCGATTGTATCTCTTTCTGCCCTTGGAATACTGAATAGCGAACCCTTTTTTGTTTTATGAATTTTTTTTTGAAAATCAGACCTACCGTTATGAAGTCATGTGACCTTTTGGTCTTTGCATGTCAGCCCAAAAATTGGGGGGGTCAAATTAATTGCATTATATACATGTAGTAGGAAATTAAACAATTAAAACAGCAAAAACAATAAAATCCATTTAAGTTAAAAAAGCAAGGAAGTACATAAGAAATTCTCAAAACAATATAAAACATAAATTTACAAATAATCTGGCTCTTCCAAATTTTGGTGTTGTATTATGATTCCAAATGGTCTCAACCCGTTCAGGACGGAATGATTTGGTTACAACGTGTATTCCCCAGGCCAGAGTATTTTCGGGACCAGTCCTGAAAGGGTTAAGAATATATCTAGTGAAAATCAATGTTTTAATATAAACAAATATATGATTTATGGGCAAAAGTATGAATTGTATGACCTTATAAATTACCAATGAATATATGCAAATAAATGAATACCATGGTAATACACTTTACTTGGAGTACATGCTTTTACACGACAATCGGGCATTTCACGACCGAGATCTTAGGGGGTGAGGCCCCCCTGGCTGTAGAAAACCCTCAAGTGCAGTTTTTTATTTTGTAGTAATGCTGTAACCGATCATCGGATCGGCATGCCGATCCCGATCCGATCATGGTTGATCGGCTCAGCTAGTTTTTGCCAATTTCCGATCATGCAGAAAAAATCGGAAGATCAGAAAGAAAAAAAAATTTTTGTTTTTTTTTTTTTTTTTCTTTGGAAAATGATCCCAAAAAACATATTTCGGGAAAATAAATGAATACCAAACCAACATATATCCATATGAATAAGCCCAAGGTTATCTTGTATGTGTATGCTTTCATTTCAAACTGATTACCTCTCCTTTTACAAAATTACCTACTGCGATTCTGAAAGGTTACGCCAAATTAATCACATGGGACTAAGCTCAGAATCGCCGCGAGTAATTTTGTAAAAGAAGAGGTAGCCTAATCAGTTTGAAATGAAAGCATACCCATACAAGATTACCTTGGGCTTATTCATATGGATATATGTTGCTTTGGTATTCATTTATATTCCCAAAATATGTTTTTTGGGATAATTTTCCAAAGAAAAAAAAACTAATTTTTTTTTTTCGATCCGATTTTCATCGATCAATTTTTGCCGATCCGATCAAACGATCCGATCAACAAGGTCAGTTACAGCACTATTTTGTATATTAGTTGAAGAATCCATGTAAAACAATCAATTTGGTAATAAGATGTATTACACTTACAATTAAGATCCCCCACTCCCGTAGCTATGCAACTGGTGCACATAGCCCGCGAGCGGTACCTTTCGCGAACGATAATTTATGCATGACGTCATTGATCGCGTGCGCACGCATCTCATTACGAGACTTGGCTGGCTTCTGGGTCGATTATGCATGCCATGAAAATGTGGTATTGGAGTGGTATTGGTCTGGACATAGCACAGTGTTTACCCTTTTCGCTGCATTCTCTTCCCACAATTCATTTCGATGCTTACGTCATTGGCTTTCTGAACGCCCATTCTACACGTTGATACCAAATTCGATGCGCGACTCTTTGGACAAAATCTTGTGAAAGAAGGTCTTTTTCACCTGCTGTTTTTCGCCAAAATGGATTTTGAGCTATTCGGGATGCCATTTATAAGGTAAGTTTTCGATATTTCGAAAATTTTGTATGTGAAAGATAATAATTATTCTGTATTCTACATACTTTTATCGATCGTTTCATAGCCTTTTTCTTGTGTGCGAGTGTTGATAAAGTTGTTGACATGGGCAATATGCATGGTTTTGCAGTCACGATATATTTAGCCACACAGTAGCTATCGTCGTACTTTTTTGTGCATGCACAGTGGAGCGCTCTGGCACGTGTGCAATATTCATATGATTTTCATGCGCAAGCGCACTTCGGCTGTACCGGCGCTCGGCGAAGCCAAATAATGGGAATACACGATGAATGGGACAGCGGGCTATGTGTGGTGTTTGTGTGTCTGTCTTTTGGTTTGTTTGTTTTCATACATTAGGAACTAAGGAAGTAAATTTACAGCGCATAATCTGTAAGGTAATCCTTGATATTGCAATGTTTTACAAATGCAGTTGAGTAAAAACAAAAATATTCCATAAAATACTCACCTTGAGCAGGAGCATTAAGAGAAATATTGGAGACAGTTTCAGAAGATTCCCTGGCTGTTGTTGGATGTCGGATGTTGAAGGATGCCGCTGTCTTCGCAAAATTTGGTTCCAATTTGAAGTTGACGTTACTGCCAGAAGATTTGCACTTGTACAATGGTTCTGTACAAAATGTTGAATGTATTTCGAGAAGATGGAACACAAACATCTCGTCCCATAATGAAAACTTTCGGGCCAAAATGAGCAAAAAATAAACCGCACATTTTGTGTGCGGATCGTGTAACGCACGCTCTGCATAGAAATCCTCTCACCCCCTCTCTCTTTAAATCCTCTCTCTCTCTCTCTCTTTAAATTAGAAGACTCGCGCGCTCACACACAACACTATACACACGCTCTGCACAGAAATCCTCTCTCCCTCTCTCTCTTTAAATGATGTCATCGGCGCACAATTCGTACTCCTTTTGTGATTGGGAGAAAAGTTTGAAGAAAAAATGATCACTGGATTTTTGACTAATCAGAAGAAGTTTTATATCATCGGAAAGAGAATTTATCCAACTTTCCATAACCGTTCACCCCATGGTTCAACGAACTTTTGATCACGCATGATCTGTGAATAAATGTTGCAGGGTCTCAAAATTCACGCAAATTTCGAGCATTTCTCATAGGCAAATCGCTTAACAGTGACATGTTTGAGAAAAAAATGATCACTGGATTTTGACGGAAATAAGACGAAATATATATCAGTGGAAAGATAATGAAATAAACTTTCAGAATCCGTTCACCCCATCGTACAACACCCGCTCCTTACAGAGATATGAATGATTTATTACGAAAATGTAGCTGAAATTATGTGTACTTCCCGTGTTATAGCGAGCGTGCGGTTCGCACGGGGGGCAAACGCGCGAAAGTTTTCATTATGGATATACAAGAAAATTCACCACCTGGACATTGGCCTTGGACATACTCGGTCTTCTGAGTTTTCCACAATTCTGATATGCACGCGTTATTTATGTAGATGCATGTGACAGTGGAAGATTTGCATGCACCGGTAACGACCGACGGAATGGCAGATACATCGTCACCGACGCAGAACGTCCCTGGAGTTACGGCCGCGCTTTCCATTGGTACACGTGTTCAGCTGACATACCGGTAATAAACTTGCCGAGTTAATTACCCGTTTATTACGCCAGATATTTGTTTGATTGTACGATTTGTTCGGCTCCATAAGCTACATAGCATCATCTTTCACGTTCCACGGTGCTCGTTCTAGAAGCTAAAGTCAAGAAAACTACTGAGTAAATCTCAAAATCTTCGAGATTTCATCCGACTTTCGCCGTGGTCTGAGGGATTTGAGTGCTTCCACATACGCTATAAAATATGACATTGCAGTCGACAGTCCACAAGGTCTAATACAGTTCATCTATTTCAAAGAATATCAAGACTAATAGATTAGGGTTAGGGTTTTGTCCCCCAATAATTTTTTCAAACAATTAAAAACATAAGGGTAAATTACATATGTGAACAAATAAAGAGATACATAAGGAGTGCCCCAACGACCATTTCGACCTCGCTACACCACTACATAACTGTTTTCATTTCATTCGCTTCTCCTTATTTTTTTCTTCTACTTCTTCTCCTTCCAAATAATCGCAGCAATAAAACATATCATCAACATCAACATCATCATCATCATCATTGTTCACTTTCTCACCATGCTCACCGGTACCAAAGGCCTATACTATAGCAATAATAACAAATGCTGTACACCATTTCCCATATAGATTTCGTGAGGATACAAAAGTAATATTGATTTTAAGGATAATAAGCGACTAATGTACCCGATATATACACTGGTTGTTTTTATTTACAAACAAATATCACCATAACAATGGCAAGATATATATGTAATATAGTATATTAATGAAATTAATAAATACATAATAGTTACATTCAAAGTGATCGAGTAACTTCATAAATGTCCAAAAGTGATATTGAGACTTCAATAAAGATATCATTGTAATAGTATACTGAATATTGTGTGATAGAAAACGGAACACTGTCTACCCGGTGAAAAGGTTCAAATGGATGTCAGATTTAATAGCCTAAACTGCCGACTAATTCTCACCGACATTCGTATACCCACTAGCTGTACCCGCGGAAATCCGCGGGTTTTTGTAAGAGAAAGACGATGATGACATACACCACTTTAAAAACCACTTTTAAAACTAAATATCCCACAGTCATCATTTAAATAGTAAGACAAAATAGACTCGGGCGACTCAATCCCGCCCCGGCCTCACCCCGTTGGTGCCCCGTCCAACGATACATCCGGCCACTGTATAACAAAATCATGATGATTTAGTATCCACGCAAAGTTATTCAGTTATCCCCCATATTTCATATGATCCATAATGTGTTCCGCTTGTATTAAAATATATACAATATACACTATGTATGTGTTCTTGCTAATAAAGTAGCTTCGCCGCTCACCCCCCCCCCCCCCCCCCCCCCCCGCCCCCGCGGCTCCAATTGCCTGTATGACAAATAACCCGTCGTGTCCCCTACACATTTCATATCATAAACTAAGTTCTCCCGCAGATACCTTTGTTCATATTTTTGTGAAACCCGATGATCATGATACATGTATTCCCTTGAAAGGAATATACATGCATTTGCATACTATCATGAGCAGATACTTCCCCCATCCATTCTACCCCCACCCCCGATAATTTGTTTCGCTTGTATCAAATTAGATACAGTACACTATGTTCGTGTTCTTGCTAGCTTCGCCGCTGCCCCCCCCCCCCCCCCCCCCGTGTCTTCAATTGCCTGCATGACACATAACCCGTCGTGTCCCCTACACAATTCATATCCAAACTAAGTTCTCCCGCGTATACATTTTTTAATATTATTGTGAAACCCGATGATAGCCGTTTATACATGCATTGCATAATAAATGAGCAGATACCTCCCCGTCCATTCTACCCCCACCACCCACCCCGACCCCGTCGGCGTCTCTTCTGGTACTGCATGCTAGCTTCGTGGCTTACTTAATACATCTTACCACAAGCTGGCGCAATTATAGTATCGTGTACGGTAGGGCGAATAGAGACGATGGTCAGCAGGTCAGTGAGCTATGCAAATAAACTACGGTTCGGTGGGGTTATTAGATGACTCCGCGACGTGTATACACGGCTGTACAGCTATTGCGCGTTGTATAACCGCAGCTTAATTGAAGTTGTCGCATTTTGTCGTCGATGCACTTACAAACACAATGCCAATCGGCAATAGCGATCATTACCATACCATCCGCGTAATATAAATATTGATATTTATCAAAACCTGGGTAGATTCGCAACGTATAATATCTAAAATGGTTTCTCAATATATTATTTGTTTTATCTACTCCAATTTATATTCTTACAAATAATTTTACGGCGATAAATCGTTAGTCAGTGCTCGGCGCCTTAACTTTAGCAACCGGCATTGCTGACTTTCCCTTTTCTTCGATCTGGAGGACGACCACGGGGCGGGAGCGACTCGGGAATACCTTATTGTCCTCCGCAAAACGTATATCCTTCGATCCCGACGGTCGGGGAGTCGCCGAATTCTCGGGGTGAGGATATCTCGAGTGGGACACATTTGGGGGATTCCCGACGGTCGGGGAGTCGCCGAATTCTCGGGGTGAGGATATCTCGAGTGGGACACATTTGGGGGATTGAAGCTTACCGTATTAATATAATAGAAGATCAAAAGGCGTTCCTGGAATCAAAGATCTATACTCTGCTGGAATTAACCATTTTCCTTCATTCATCTCCACAATTAAAGAGATACATATATATTATTTGTTGCAAATCAAGCCATTTATTTATTCTGTTACCGTCCATGGGCGTAGGAGCACATTTTTTTCGAGGGGGAAGGGGGAAAGGGGGGGGGGGGGGGCTGAGGTTAACCGCCCGAAAAGTAAATTAACCGAACACAAAAAGTAACTGCTCCCCTAAACAACAGCTCATAATTTCATAACCAAGAATCATTTAAAGATTTTGCCAAAATATTTATATGGTAGTTAGGAAAACAATATGTAAATATGAGAGGTAACCATTAATCCATGGTTGAGTATAAGCACACATTTAAGAGAAAATAGTCATATTACAAAATTCGCAAAATTGATATTATTATTGCAGTTTATTCTTATCGAGTATTGAGAAATGTTTAATTGCACTGTTTTACAATTGCAATTAATGCATTTAACCACATGTTCCATTAACAAATTAAAATGGATGGAATTTCAATCAGCATTGTTTCATAAACCATAAATAATGCATTCAGCCACATGTGGTGTTTCACAACAATGTACAGGCATGCGCAAGTTCTTGTGACTTTTGAAAGTGGGTCATTTTGTCTTTAATCTGTGCTCATTCAGCCATGAACATGAAGTGATGTATGTTTTCACACAACATGTTCATAACAACGGTAGAAACATTGTGGTAAAATCATAGCTCGAGATAATTATTAGTTATGAAATTATAAGCATTTGTTTAGGAGGTAGTTACTTTTTGTGTTCGGTTTACTTGACTTTTCTCGAATACATGGAATACGCTCTGCCTGATTCGAATACGATGCCGAATATGACATGCTTTTGTCTGAATGTTGGGTGTATTTTGGCCTAATATGGCTGTTTTCAAAATTACTATCCAACATTACAAGTCCTATATGAGATTTGTAATAAATATGAAATAATAATAATAAAACAACCCAAGGTAAAACCATAATAACAGCTACAAACAAAACACACAAAATATTAATTCGAAATGATTATAGCCTAAGAAAATAAAATGTACAAATACCATCAAGGGGCATCTTCAATTCAAATTCTGCTTGCCCACGCTAATTTCCAGATACTTTGTGGTTTAAAGGATATAGTCTACTGGCTCGTAGGCAGGGGGGGGGGGGGGGGGGGGGGGGGGGAGTGCGTTGGGTGCGTACGCACCCCCCCCCCCCCCCCCCCCCCCCCAAATTAAGAAAGGTCCAATTTTTGCCGGTCTCAGGTCCACTTTTTACCGGTCTCGAGTCCATTTTTGTATTGGTCTCGACCATCTTAACCGGCTTACAGGCTTGGTACGAACAGTCACGTCACGTTCACGTCACGTCACGTGAAGGTTCTGTACCTTTTGTGAAAAAGGTCACCCAAATCTACGAAGTGTTGGGTTACGTGACCCAACAGTTTGTAGATATACTACCCAGGTAGCAAGCCAACGTTGGTCCATCGTTGGACCAACGTTGTCCAATTTTTTTGGCAACGTTGGTCCAACGTTGTCCGGCAACGTTGGACCAACGTTGCTTGTGTACGCCCAACCAACGTTGCTCCAACGTTGGCGAAAACAAAATACCAACGTTGGATCAACGTTGGTCCATCGTTGGAAAATTGTTATTTGTCAACGTTGGACCAACGCTTTTCCAACGTTGATCCAAGGTTGGTATTTTGTATTCGCCAACGTTGGAGCAACGTTGGTTGGGCGTACACAAACGTTGATCCAACGTCAAAGCAACATGTCTCCAACAAGCATCCACCATATTTCCAACAAGCATCCAACATGTCTCCAACAAGCATCCAACATGTCTCCAACAAGCATCCAACATGTCTCTAACATGTCTCCAACAAGCATCCAACGTTGGTCCAGCGTAATTCACCAACATTTCTCCAACGTTGGACCAACGTTGGTCCAACGTTGGACCAACGTTGGACCAACGTCGGACCAACGTCTCACCATACTACAAAAATTAAATTCATATTCATATGGCACGCCTATTGGTGATATCTAGAGCATCCTATCCTATGATTGCTATACCTTACCTTTACCTAAGACTATTCCTATTCCTATTCCTATTCCTATCCATATAGTCCTATTCCTATTCCTACACTCACTACATGTACATCATTCACTCAGCTTTATATAACCTAGCTTCTGTGTTAATATTTGTTTGATGGTTGGTATTTGGATAAAGTTGAATGTTTGGATAAAGTTTTAAGAATTTACATTAATACATCATGGAAACAAACCTTTAGTATGTTTTTGTAGATAAATAACTTACATATATTTCAAATAATGAGTAAATAATAACATTGGATTCATTCTGAACAATCAAATAACACGATAATTAATGCTTTTTGCAGTCAATGATAACCGATCATGAATATTCATGAATAATAACCAACGTTGATCCAACGTTGGAATACATCCTGATTCCAGCAGCTAATTTTAAATCCTTTTATTATGCAAGGGGGTTTTAACCACCTGTGCTACAAGTAAAATAATTGACTTTTCTAACATCAAAGCTAGTGAACAACAGATGTGAAATGTTGGATTCTCGTTGGATTAACGTTTCACCTAAGCTATAATATAGATCGTTAATCCGTGGAAGCTTAGTGTCCAATACCTTTACAATGATGAGTGTTTAATAGTTGATCAAGATTGGAATAGTACCTCATTCCATCAATGAAGTATTTATATACATAATTCAAACAATGCACTATAGCTGTAGCTGTTATGTGGTGTTTACTTGTCCTAGCTAGCTAATACTGTGATTCTGCATATTTCACTACCATGACAATTATGCTAGATTCACTGTTTTTGTGTTACACATTTACCTCTAATCAAATGCATGCATACCTTAAATCTAGATCATAATCTCGATGAGTATCAATTAAAACTAAAAAAAAGGATTTATTTCATTGAATTGACAGCAAATTATGTCAAAGAACGATAGCAGTAGGCTATGTATGGCCGAGTTGTCCGGCACCCTCGACAGACTCATGCACGCCAGCATCTCGGCGTAGAAATGGCAGCTGATAATAACACGTCCCGAATACAGGGAAAGCACGAAAAATATACTACAGCTAGCATACATCACCGGCAATTTACCTAGAAACTTGCAGGAAACTATAAATGGACTGGTATACTCCACCACCATCCAACACTGCGAGTTACCGATGTTGATCCAACGTTAGTCCAACGAGATTGTCCAACGTCCATTTCACTGCGAGTTACCGATGTTGATCCAACGTAGGTCGAACGAGATTGTCCAACGTCCATTTCACTGCGAGTTACCGATGTTGATCCAACGTTCGTCGAACAAGATTTTCCAACGTCCATTCACTGCGAGTTACCGATGTTGATCCAACGTTGGTCCAACGAGATTGTCCAACGTCCATTTCACTGCGAGTTACCGATGTTGATCCAACGTTAGTCCAACGAGATTGTCCAACGTCCATTTCACTGCGAGTTACCGATGTTGATCCAACGTTGCTCCAACGAGATTGTCCAACGTCCATTTCACTGCGAGTTACCGATGTTGATCCAACGTTGGTCCAACGAGATTGTCCAACGTCCATTTCACTGCGAGTTACCGATGTTGATCCAACGTTGGTCCAACGAGATTGTCCAACGTCCATTTCACTGCGAGTTACCGATGTTGATCCAACGTTGGTCCAACGAGATTGTCCAACGTCCATTTCACTGCGAGTTACCGATGTTGATCCAACGTTGGTCCAACGAGATTGTCCAACGTCCATTTCACTGCGAGTTACCGATGTTGATCCAACCTTGGTCCAACGAGATTGTCCAACGTCCATTTCACTGCGAGTTACCGATGTTGATCCAACGTTGGTCCAACGAGATGGTCCAACGTCCATTTCACTGCGAGTTACCGATGTTGATCCAACGTTGGTCCAACGAGATTGTCCAACGTCCATTTCACTGCGAGTTACCGATGTTGATCCAACGTTGGTCCAACGAGTCTGTCCAACATCCAACGAATTCCAACGAGTTTGCAAGTTTCCAACGTTGGTCCAACGTTGGCTTGCTACCTGGGTATATGCAATTCATGAAAGCTCACGTAAATTGGCGCTTGCGTAAAACAAATTAATGTAAATTGTCGTTGAGAAGAGACTAATTCTCGGTAAATTTAATCGTGAACGAACCCGTCCTACCTACCTATACTGCAATTATAGGCGTACACAGGCCTGGGGGCAGGGGGATGGACACCCCCTACCCCCATCCCCACCCCCTTACATAATTCAAGAAATGTCTTTGTCTCGGCCTCGAAATTTGTGACCGGTCCTGGTCTCGTCCTCGGCTGCGGTCATTTTCTACGGACACCCCCTACCCACACTCCCCCCGCTTACTTCAATTTGTCTGACGAAATATCCCCCCCCCCTACACCCACCCCTTGAAAAAATCCTGGGTACGCCACTGCCTACAAGTAGCTAGTTCGAATGTCAAATACATTAATTGATTTATTTAGTATTGATTGGTTGGTGTGATTGTTTCATTATAATGATTGACTGATTAATTGATAGATTGACTCGATTCAATAACCATAAATAAACATTATTAATCAAATCATTGTTTTATTACTATTGAACTCATTGATCACTGCAACTCACTCACTAACTCACTCACTCACTCACTCACTCACTCACTCACTCACTTTCACAACGCCGTTAAGGGCCAGTACGCTCAGACGTCGAGCACGGGAACTTCAGGCGTATCCGAACTGAATTGTCCGCTGCGTGTAGCAATTCAGCTGGAAATCAACATTTGCCAAAATCCACGCACGACACGTCTTTAGAAATACTCCAATAACAAGACAAATAATGCAAGTGGTATGGTTGTACATTACCTAAATGACAGAACTGCATATTATCGTCTCAGATTACTCTGAATTATGCACGTACATATTATAAACATAATGATTGAAAAGATTTGATAAGGGGGTATCGGCATTTTCGTCGACATTTTTAAATCTCTTTGTGCGTGTGTGTCTAGTCTTAGTAACAAGCGTTTGCAATTTAAAAAATCTTGATTAAACGCTCACGTCACGATTTGGTTAACGCGACACTTCGAGTTTTACCGGCATGGAAAACGACAAATTGTTGGGTCACTTTACCCTACACTTCGTAGATTTGGGTGACCTGTTTCACAAAAGGTACAGAACCGTTCACGTGACGTTAACGTGAACGTGACGTGACTGTTCGTACCAAGCCGGCTTACAGGACTCTCAGCCTGTGGTCTCGGCCTCGAAAATTTTTGGCAAGTGGTCTCGGTCCTGTTTTTGTACATTACGCACCTCCCTGGGCCTCGTTGCAGAAAGAGATACAATCAATTGTAAGTTACGATTGATCGTATGATCGTAAGTAAGAAAATTTACGCGTTTCAACCAATCAGATTTGCGCATCTAGAACACGTGATCTGATTTACGATTAATCGCAACTTACAATCGATTGTATCTCTTTCTGCAACGGGGCCCTGGTCTGTTCTGGTTTTAGAGGGCAATTATGTTTTCTTTTTGCAGAACGACCGTGCACTTCACCGGTACGTATTTTCAATGTGTGTGTGTGTGTGTCGTTTCTTAGAGAAAGAGAGAAAGAGATAGGGGGGGGGGGGGGGGGCTGAAGAGATAATGTGTGTGTGTGTGTGTGTGTCGTATTCTTCAAAATTCAATACATATCCAGTGTTGGAGATAAGTGGCGTAGGTATGTAGTTTATAACGAGGTTTGACTTTATAGCTTTATACGTGAGCATGCGCGCACACACACACACACACACACACACACAACCACGCACACGCACACGCACACACACACACACTTTTACAGTCTGAGATTTTTTTTCTCATAAAAAACAACTATACATCATCAAAATATAATTTACCTCTTTCACAGTACACAAATTTCAACTTACCCCCCCCCCCCCCCACCCAACAACAAAAATGAGTAACAATATAATGACCGTAAATGTTGAATTGCCAGAATGTACATTACTTCTTCCATATTCATCTCCATTTCACGTCATCTCCACTGTGAATAAATGAGGGCGACAAAACCATTTTGATTGTCATTAAACATGCTGATAAACAAGGAAAGTAATAAGAACAAAATGTGTTACTTTTATTCATATCTTTGTTTAATAAGGTATAATTTTCGAGAAAATATTTTTTGTTACATGACAAAATGGTTGTCCATTTTTGCATATAAACTTTACACATATTGAAGGTACTGGTAAACGTAGGATTGTATGTGAATCAAATAAAATACATAAAGTACCTCATAACCAAACTATTTCATGAAGCGCCATTCTACACCAAAACTGTACTATCCCTTTAAAATTACCAAAATGGCATTTGGTGATTTTTGCATATAAACTTTACATGCATAGTGAAGGTACTGGTAAACATTGTTGTCACGTGAATGAAATTAAAGACATTACTATCCCTTTAACCCATTCTTTACGAGATTCTCAAATCCCCATACACTTTGTACATAACCCACCCGGTTCCCGTAAGCAACAGGTTGAATTACAACAATGGCTTTTGATGATTTATGCATATACATTTTACACATAGTGACGTTTCGTGTGCCGCTGCAACACTTTGTCAAATGATATAATCTAATGTCTACATTAGATTATATCATTTGACAAAGTGTTGCAGCGGCACACGAAACGTCGTGATCTTTTAGATTCCTAGTTGACCATACATTGCGAGACAAACGAATATCACTAGCGATATTATTTCCGAAAAAGTATATTGTTAAAACATAATCAAAAGTAGTACTCAAGATAATATTCCTGGGCTTTTTCATCGACATTATTCATATGTATACTTCACGAGCTCACTTGCTTCTAGTGTTGCAGTTTTAAACTGGCTACAAACACTAAAAAACACTCAAAATCATAATTGTTTATGTACACAGCTTGTTATGAAAAGCTCGGATATTACAAAAGTCTTGTATATAATAGAGGGTATTAACTGGTACGCACTCTTTATATTATGTCTTTAATGTTTCTGTTAAATTAATGGGGAGGGGGCACTTGCCCTGCCCCCCCCCCCAGCGCTATGCCACTGTTCATACACATAGTCTCCCAGTGGTGTAGCTACAGGGGACACATGCCCCCCCCCCCCCTGCCAAAAAAATAGTTTGTTTAAAATTTTAAAAAATATATAGAAAATATTGAATGAGGTGTGCCCCCCCAAAAAAAAATAAAGGAAAAGATGTCACCACACTACGCAACTGTACTCTCCTAATATCAATGTTGACCATTCTTATCAGGACCATAGCCAAGGGGAGGGGGGGGGGGGGGTACTTTGGGTGCGTACACCCCCCCCCCCCTAAAAAAAACAGAACAAAACAAACGTAAGCAACAGGTTGAATTACAACAATGGCTTTTGATGATTTATGCATATACATTTTACACATAGTGAAGTTACTGGTTAACATCGTTGTCTAAGTGAATAATGAAATTAAATTTTAGTACCTCATCAAAACTATCATTTGTGTGCGTACACCCCCCCCCCCCCCCCTAAAAAAAACAGAACAAAACAAACAAAACAAATTCAGAAATTTCCTCTTTTTTTTCTTCGTTGGTCCACTTTTTATCCGTTTTGAGAAAATCCTGGCTACAGGCCTGCTTATAACTATATATGCTTTCTAATATGATACCCAAGGTAAACTATCACCTGTATGTGTTATGCTAAATCATAATAATAAAGCATGTATCTAAGTACCCTATTCAGGGGCACATTATTACCTGTGTTCATCAGGTACAGTTTAAGCCAGCATGTTTATTTTGTGCATTATCTCAACTCCCAGGGGAACATACTAGCCAAAGCCAAAGCTGCTTTACTATAAAAGTGCTATAGGATAATTTTACACCCATCCAACTTGTACCCATTTTTTTTTTTTTTTTTTGGGGGGGGGGGGTAGGGGGTGCTGGCACTTGAATATTCGGGCCAAACGGAACTTAAATTTGAGAGAAAGATGTGTTGTTGATCGAACTAATTTCATTTCTTGCACACGGCCCATTTGGACAAAATCATTATAATTTGTTGTTCTAATAATGCATTTTGTGTAAGATTGTGAAGAGCAATATCTACCTAATGTGGGCAAATATTTCAAACAAGAAGCATTGTTCAACATAAAATATACCAACACTCTTTTAAAAGAATATAAACCCCAAAGCATGTTCATCTGATTCAAGAACTCACTTCTTGGCAGATCAATTGAACATACTCCGCAATAGTCAGTGCAAATAGGGTGGGGGTGGGGGTGGAGGAGGGAGGGAGTGCCCAACAAATTTGCATTGGCAGAGCAAATGTCATTCATGCCCTTAAGGATGCCAATTAAATTATGCAGGAAAGCCAGGAATAGATGGGAATTATTCCCATCATTCACTAAAACAATTCATTAAAACAATCATTCACCAGTATGTCTCCTCGTGTGCGTTACTACACATTTCTGACAGAAAGCCTTCTAATATGTACATACATGTATGCTGCAACTGAAAGGTTATTAACCAGTATTTGTCCTTTGCTAGATTATCTTTCAGAGAAAAAACCTATAAACATATGCTCTAACTGAAAGGTCTTTCATCAGTATGTGTCCTCATGTGATTTACTTACCTTTCTGAGAGAAAGCATTCTGACATATATATAAATAAATAATAATAATGGTGGCTACTTTAATAGCTTTCGACATCTTTCAACAGAACTGCAACTGAAAGGCCATTCACCAGTATGTGTCCTTGTGTGTCTTGCTAGATTACCCCTCTGAGACATAAATGGTACCCTGGGGTACCAAACGAATATCCGCCATTTTGTTTAATAAATTATTTATTTTTTAGGGCTGTATAGCGTGCATGCAAGCGCGCGCTGCACTGCATGCACAATGCAATACGGTTGTGCTTTAAGTAGACACACGATGGCGCTACACAACGCGGTACCCCGGGGTACCGCGGTACCCCGGGGTACCGCGTGTGTCATCACATGTTGCAACTGAAAGGTCTTTCACCAGTAGGTCTCCTCGTGTGTTTTACTACACATTTCTGACAGAAAGCCTTCTAATATGTACATACATGTATGCTGCAACTGAAAGGTTATTAACCAGTATTTGTCCTTTGCTAGATTATCTTTCAGAGAAAAAGCTATGCTGCAACTGAAAGGTCTTTCATCAGAATGTGTCCACATGTGATTTACTTACCTTTCTGAGAGAAAGCATTCTTACATATAAATAAATGATAATAATGGTGGCTACTTATATAGCTTTCAACAGAACTGCAACTGAAAGGTCATTCACCAGTATGTGTCCTTGTGTGTCTTGCTAGATTTTCTTTCTGAGAGAATGCCTTTGTACATATGCCGCAACTGAAAGGTCTTTCACCAGTATGTGTCCTCATGTGTTTTACTAGAACACCTTTCTGAGAGAAAGTCTTTGTACATATGCTGCAACTGAAAGGTCTTTCACCAGTATGTGTCCTCATGTGATATACTAGATCACCTTTCTGAGAAAATGCATTTGTACACATGCTGCAACTTAAAGGTCTTTCACCAGTATGTGTCTTCATGTGTGTTACTAGAGACCCTTTCTGAGTGAAAGTCTTCTTACATATGCTGCAACTGCAAGGTCTTTCACCAGTATGTGTCCTCATGTGTACTACTAGATTACTTTTCTGAGAGAAAGCCTTTGTACATATGCTGCAACTGATAGGTCTTTCACCAGTATGTGTCCTCATGTGTTCTACTAGATTACTTTTCTGAGAGAAAGCCTTTGTACATATGCTGCAACTGAAAGGTCTTTCACCAGTATGCATACTCATGTGTTTTACAAGATGATCTTTCTTAGAGAAAGCCTTTGTACATATGCTGCAACTGAAAGGTCTTTCACCAGTATGCGTACTCATGTGTTTTTCTAGATTGCCTTTCTGAGAGAAAGCCTTTGTACACATGCTGCAACTGAAAGGTCTTTCACCCGTATGCGTACTCATGTGTGTTACTAGATGACCTTTCCGCGAGAAAGCCTTTGTACACCATTATGTATTTTCTTTGCTGTTAAGTGATTCTATAGTCTGTGCTTTTGTTTGTCTTTCTTGTTTTAAGCGCATAGGGACATGCCTTGGCTATGTGTTATGCGCTATAAAAGAACTGAATATTATTATTATTATTATTACATATGCTGCAACTGAAAGGTCTTTCACCGGTATGTGTCTTCATGTGTGTTACCACAGAACCTTTCTGAGTGAAAGTCGTCTTACATATGCTGCACCTGAAAGGTCTTTCACCAATATGTGTCCTCATGTGTTTTACTAGATCACTTTTACCAGAATTTTTGTTTGCATATTCTCTGCAAGAAAACTGCACAATACTAGAACATGCCCCCCTGTTTGTAGATAGATTACCTTTCTTAGAAAAGGCCTCCATAGACATGCTGTGGCTGGGATGGTTTATACGAGCATGCGACCTAATGTACTGATTCTGAATACCAGAGTGTGAACACAGATTGCATATCGAGGGTCTTTCATCCACATCTGTTGTTATGGATGTACATGTATCTACATTATCTCTTAGGCTATTAAATTCCTTTGAACAAACTTCACATGTGCGAGGGGTCACACAAGAGTTTTCATCCTTGTGTCTCTGTAGATCCTTCTTATCAGAGAAAGTCTTTGAACACAAGCTGCAATTATTATGACTGCCACCATCTTTCCTATTTCCATCCATCATTTTCTTATGAGCCTCACTAGGTTCCTCATTGTTGATTCTTGAGTGAATCCTGGGAGTACATGTTCCTGTCTTACCCTCCTCAAGAACCTGTTGAACCCTCACTTCTCCTGGATTTGGAGAGCTATCCTCCTTCCCTGGAGTTACCATATCATCTGCTGCACCATCAACGCTTTCTGAAATGAAACATGGAAATCAACATTTACTTCATTTTATGTCATTATCTTGTGCGTCTTTTGCTGGCTTTTCATAGCCCATTTTCATTGGAAGGTTATACCATAGCTATATAGGGTCCATGGTTATACCTTGAACATTGCAAATTTCAGGTCTTGCATGTCATCATATTCATGAATATAAAGTGAGAACATTTCCTCACAGAAGAAAAGGCAGTTGGCAATAAATGTCACACCTTATTAAAATAGGATTATGTTAAACACATTACAATGTGAATATATGACATGAGTGCAGCTAATGTTGTATTCAATTTTGTTGGGGCAGAGATCTAAAGATTAATTCCAACAACAAATGAAATTGCATTTCACAAGAAAACACTTGGGTGCTGTTTTTAAATATTTAATCAGCATTACTTGATCACTGAAGTTGCATGAATTATAATGAAAATGCAGCTGTGGCATGATTGCATACAACATCTGAAGAGTATAAGAATGTAATAATTGTGTATTTGTACTTGTATTTGTACTTGTATTTTTGTTTTGTGAATTTCTTTCTTTCAAATCAATTCACTTCCCTGCAAATGGACATTTTTAACCAGAATGTGTCCCCGTGTGTACTGCTAGATTACCCTTCTGAGAGAATGCCTTTGTACACATGCTGCAACTGAAATGTCTTTCACCAGTATGTGTCTTCACGTGTGTTTAATACCAGAGAACCTTTTTGAGAGAAAGCATTGTTATACACATTCTGTAACTGAAACGTCATGAAACAGTATAATATGTACTCGTGTGTTTTACTAGATCACTTTTCTGAGGGAAAGCCTTTGTACATATGCTGCAACTGAAAGGTCTTTCACCAGTATGTGTCCTCATGTGTACTGCTAGATTACTTTCATGAGAGAAAGCCTATGTACACATGCTGCAACTGAAAGGTCTTTCACCAGTATGTGTCCTCATGTGTATTACAAAATTACCTTTCTGAGAGAATGCCATTGTACACATGCCTGTACATCCTGTGTTTTACTAGATCACCTTTCTCAGAGAAAGCTTTTGTACACATGCTGCAACTGAAAGGTCTCTCACCAGTATGTGTCCTCATGTGTTTTACTAGATCACCTTTCTCAGAGAAAGCCTTTGTGCATATGCTGCACCTGAAAGGTCTTTCACCAGTATGTGTCCTCATGTGATATACTAGAGTACCTTTATGAGAGAAAGCCTTTGTACATACGCTGCACCTGAAAGGTTTTTCACCAGTATGTGTCCTCATGTGTACTGCTAGAGTATATTTCTGAGAGAAAGTCTTTGTACATATGCTGCAACTGAAAGGTCTTTCACCAGTATGTGTCCTCATGTGTTTTACTAGATCACCTTTCTCAGAGAAAGCTTTTGTACACATGCTGCAACTGAAAGGTCTCTCACCAGCATGTGTCCTCATGTGTTTTACTAGATCACCTTTCTCAGAGAAAGCCTTTGTGCATATGCTGCACCTGAAAGGTCTTTCACCAGTATGTGTCCTCATGTGATATACTAGAGTACCTTTATGAGAGAAAGCCTTTGTACATACGCTGCACCTGAAAGGTTTTTCACCAGTATGTGTCCTCATGTGTACTGCTAGAGTATATTTCTGAGAGAAAGTCTTTGTACATATGCTGCAACTGAAAGGTCTTTCACCAGTATGTGTCCTCATGTGTTTTACTAGATCACCTTTCTCAGAGAAAGCTTTTGTACACATGCTGCAACTGAAAGGTCTCTCACCAGTATGTGTCCTCATGTGTTTTACTAGATCACCTTTCTCAGAGAAAGCCTTTGTGCATATGCTGCTCCTGAAAGGTCTTTCACCAGTATGTGTCCTCATGTGATATACTAGAGTACCTTTATGAGAGAAAGCCTTTGTACATACGCTGCACCTGAAAGGTTTTTCACCAGTATGTGTCCTCATGTGTACTGCTAGAGTATATTTCTGAGAGAAAGACTTTGTACATATGCTGCAACTGAAAGGTCTTTCACCAGTATGTGTCTTCATGTGTGTTACCAGAGACCCTTTCTGAGTGAAAGTCGTCTTACATATGCTGCACCTGAAAGGTCTTTCACCAGTATGTGTCTTCATGTGTTTTACTAAATCACTTTTACAAGGATAAATTTTAGCACATTCTCTGCAAGAAAACTGCCCGACACCAGAATGTGCCCGCCTGTTTGTAGATAGATTACCTTTCTTAGAATAAGCCTCCATAGACATGCTGTGACTGGGATGATTTTCACCAGCATGCGACCTAATGTACTGATTCTGAATACTGGAGTTTGAACATAGATTGCATATTGAGGGTCTTTCATCCGCATCTGTTATTATGGATGTACATGTATCTACATTATCTCTTAGGCTATGAAATTCCATTGAACAAACTTCACAAGTTCGAGGGGTCACACAAGAGTCTTCATCCTTGTGTCTCTGTAGATCCCTCTTATCAGAGAAAGTCTTTGAACACAAGCTACAATTATAATGACTGCCACCATCTTTCCTATTTCCATCCATCATTTCCTTATGAGCCTCACTAGGTTCCTCATTGTTGACTCTTGAGTGAATCCTGAGAGTACATGTTCCTGTCTTACCCTCCTGAAGAACCTGCCTGACCCTCACTTCTCCTGGATTTGGAGATGTAGCTTTCTTCCCTGGAGTTACCATATCATCTGCCACACGATCAACGCTTTCTGAAATGAAACATGGAAATCAACATTTACTTCATTTTGTGTTCATCATATGCCTCTTTTGTTGGCTTTTCATAGCCCATTTTCATTGGATGGTTATACCATAGGTATATAGGGTCCATGGTTATATACATTGCAAATTTCAGGTCTTGCATGTCATCATATTAATGACCATAAAGTGAGAACTATGAGAAGTAAATGTCACACCTCATTAAAATATGAATATGTTTGACTTGAGTGCACTTGATGTTTATTCAATTTTGTTGGGGCAGAGATCTAAAGATTAATTCCAACAACAAATGAAATTGCATTTCACGAGAAAACACTTGGGTGCTGTTTTTAAATATTTAATCAGCATTACTTGAACATCAAGATCACTGAAATTGCATATATTATAATGAAAAATGCAACTGTGGCATGAATGCATACAAAATCCGAAGAGAATAACAATATAATAATCTTGTTTTTGTACTTGTATGTTTGTTTTGTGAGTTTCTTTCTTTCAAATCAATTCACTTCCCTACAAATGGACAGTTTTCACCAGAATGTGTCGCCGTGTGTACTGCTAGATTATTTTTCTGAAAGAAAGCCTTTGTACACATGCTGCCATGGAAAGGTTTTTAACCAGTATGCGTATTCATGTGTGTTACTAGAGAACCTTTCTGAGTGAAAGTCGTCTTACATATACTGCACCCGAAAGGTCTTTCACCAGTATGTGTCCTCATGTGATTTTCTAGAACACCTTTCTGAGAGAAAGCCTTTGTACATATGCTGCAACTGAAAGGTCTTTCACCAGTATGTGTCCTCATGTGTTTTACTAGATTGCCTTTCTCAGAGAAAGCCTTTGTACACATGCTGCAACTGAAAGGTCTTTCACCAGTATGTGTCCTCCTGTGTTTTACTAGATCACTTTTCAGAGAGAATGCTTTTGTACATATGCTGCACCTGAAAGGCCTTTCACCAGTATGCATCCTCGTGTGTTTTTCTAGATTGCCTTTCTCAGAGAAAGCCTTTGTACACATGCTGCAACTGAAAGGTCTTTCACCAGTATGTGTCCTCAAGTGATTTACTAGATTCCTTTTCTCAGAGAAAGCCTTTTTACACACGCTGCAACTGAAAGGTCTTTCACCTGTATGTGTCCTCATGTGTGTTACTAGAGACCCTTTCTGAGTGAAAGTCTCCTTACATATGCTGCAACTGAAAGGTCTTTCACCAGTATGTGTCCTCATGTGTTTTACTAGATCACTGTTCTGAGAGAATGCTTTTGTACATATGCTGCAGCTGAAAGGTCTTTCACCAGTATGTGTCCTCAAGTGATTTACTAGATTCCTTTTCTCAGAGAAAGCCTTTTTACACACGCTGCAACTGAAAGGTCTTTCTCCTGTATGTGTCCTCATGTGTGTTACTAGAGACCCTTTCTGAGTGAAAGTCTCCTTACATATGCTGCAACTGAAAGGTCTTTCACCAGTATGTGTCTTCATGTGTTTTACTAAATCGCTTTTATGAGGAAAAATGTTAGCACATTCTCTGCAAGAAAACTGCCGGACACTAGAATGTGCCCGCCTGTTTGTAGATAGATTACCTTTCTTAGAAAAGGCCTCCATAGACATGCTGTGACTGGGATGATTTTCACCAGCATGCGATCTAATGTACTGATTCTGAATACTAGAGTTTGAACATAGATTGCATAATGAGGGTCTTTCATCCACATCTGTTGTTATGGATGTACATGTATCTACATTATCTCTTAGGCTATTAAATTCCTTTGAACAAACGTCACATGTGCGAGGGTTCACACAAGAGTTTTCATCCTTGTGTCTCTGTAGATCCCTCTTATCAGAGAAAGTCTTTGAACACAAGCTGCAATTATAATGACTGCCACCATCTTTCCTATTTTCATCCACCATTTCCTCATGAGCCTCACTAGGTTCCTCATTGTTGATTCTTGAGTGAATCCTGGGAGTACATGTTTCTGTCTTACCCTCCTGAAGAACCTGCCTGACCCTCACTTCTCCTGGATTTCGAGAGGTATCCTTCTTCACTGGAGTTACCATATCATCTGCAACACGATCAACGCTTTCTGAAATGAAACATGGAAATCAACATTTACTTCACTTAATTTCAATAGCATGTGTATCTTTTGTTCTTTTAATTCATATGAAGTGAATGAGAAATAAATAAAAGCAAAATATAAGCACATGTAATTGAATACATATTGGTCACCTCATTCAAGTATAGATAGGTAAGTAGGTACCTAAAAATACAAAAATCGACTATTAATGATGTAAAAAGAGGGTTGCTATTCAAAATATGGAATCAGGGTCACTATTCATATTGAAGACAAGGTTATCTTGTCCGTTATTATTTAATGATAGTGACCCTGATTTTTTTCATAAATAGCGACGCTATTTTACATTATGAATGGCAACCCTGATTTTGTATTATGAATATCGACCCTTTTCTTTCATTTTGAATATCAACCCTGATTTCATATAAATAGCAATGACCCTTTCATTGCATTATGAATAGCGACCCTCATTTTGTATTATGAATTGCAAACGTTGTTTTGTTTTATGAAAAGCGACCCTTATCAATAGAGACCCACAATATGATTCACGAATAGCGACCATTCCTCTTCATTATTAATAGTGGTCCTTATACAGTAATGAATAGCGACCCTTGTTTTGTTGTATGAATAGTGGTCTATCAGTATCTGGAATTATAACGTTAAATGAATGGCAGTCATTATGGCCAGGTTACCCCAGTGCAAACATTTAAACAGATGTGATGACCTTTATTCACCAATTTAGTTTGAAGAATTTTCAATACATTATTTCGTGTTGGCCTTTGTTTTGTCAAAATGGTGTGATGCTGAGATGATAACTACCACCACAGAAATTATCAGCAAAACTATTAGACTGAAGGAGGTGAAGTTACATCACAATGGGTTATAATTCTTGAGCAATTAATGTCTGCGTCAAAGCTGACTATGGATAGTTTTCCACTGTACAGAATAGAACAGTCACATTGAACTAGACAATTACAGTGGAACCTCGTTATAAAGAGGTCAGATAAACATTTAACTCTCTAATAACAAGGTAATTTTGCTGGTCCCAGCTCTTTATAATTCTTTGTTTTTTTACCCCGATATAATGAGAAACCTGATATAACAAGATAATTTTCATGGTCCCAAGGGCCTCGTTATAACGAGGTTCCACTGTATTGGTATTTTACATTCTCTGTACAAAGTTTTTAAAAGGCCAACTCCTTTCCTTACCCAAATTATTTGACTCAACACTCATACAGCATGCCTTGCTAGTTGCGCTACCTGATGGATGGCTGGTCTTCTCCCTTGAGATGTCTGCTTCAGTATCCACTGTTTGTTTCAGAACCTCAGGTGCTCCAATCTCATCTGTCTTGCATTTGTCACATTTCTGCTTTATACTCTCCAAAGGATACCAAGAGCTTCTTCTTTTGAGTGCCTTATGACACATCTCACATTTAGCAACAACTCTCCTGATGTGTAGTTTATGCAGGACAACCTTGGCTCTCTTCAATGCAGGATACGATGTCTTGATCTCTCTGGTTCTCTCAAACTGCTCATCACCAACTGAAAAAACAAATACACACAAATGATCAGATATCAATTCATACACGCTCAACCAGTCCCATGTGGATTGACCCACGTACAAAGTCTATGGAAATTCGGGAATTTTGAAGAGGTTTAAATATTACCTCACTCTCTCAAATAGAATTTTTTTTTTTTTTTAAACAAAAAATGTAAAAGATTTCAACAATAAATGTTTTGATGTTTTTTTCTTCAAAAGACATCAGACAAGTTTGCAATTTACACAAGTATTTTCCTGGAAAGAACACTAGTACATAGCATTAAACTATTTAACAGGAATGGGAATAGAAAAGAACTTCACTCTTTGATTTAATTTTTGTTTTTGATGATTGAAGTAATCATAAATGAAAGTCCAATGGTTAGTTTGGTTTATTAACTTTGATAAAATGTTCTGTGATCATGCTGTCAGACATCATAATTGACAAGCAAACACACCATATAAATGTTCATGTAACTGTGTATAGGGGGATGTAATACATTACTAGGGACACTGATTTTCCGTTTCAAAAAAAGGCCTTTTCCGTTTCAGAAAATCTGGAATTCCGTTTTTACCTGCCTGAAAAATGGAAATTCCGTTTTGCCATAGACTTTGTACATGTGAAAAACTGCAAATTCCGTTTACATAGAACTCCATACAAAATTCAATGAGTAGGGTAAAATCATTTTCACCCACAAATCATCCAAATTTTGGGGGAATGTGTCATGCCTGATATCAGGAAGGACTTAGGCCAGAGAGTAAATATCTTTAAAATTTATTCAATAATGATCAAGGCTGAGTTGGTTCGGTCGGTCACGCCGGTTCCCGACCGTCACCATCGGGTCCCGGTTTCGTTTTTTTCGGAACGGGCTCTGAAAAAAAAAAAAAAAAAAAAAAAAAAAAAAAAAACGATATTTTTTTTATTAATTTAAATTTTTTTTTTTTTCCGTTTTCTGTTTCAAATGGTCAATTCCGCGATTTTCCGCGATTTTCCGCGATCGCGGAAAATCAGTGTCTCTACATTACATGTATGTGCTATGTTTTGTGTGTGTGACTGACATTGCCTTAGTAAGAGCATGCTCTTGAGAATTCCTACCTGCTTCTGCGACCTCTGCACCCCGTCTCATCTCCAGACCCTCGCAGTTGTAAGCCGTTTGATCATGTGACAGTGTATGAGGTGGTTCTATCTTCACTCCAGTGATCTCACCATCTCTGACATCAGACATAGGTAGGCAACTGTCCTCATTGGCATCATCAACTTGATCATGTGGCAGTGTATGAGGTGGTTCTATCTTCACTTCAGTGATCTCGACATCTCTGACATCAGACGTATGCAGACAAGTGTCCTCAGCAACTTGATCATGTGAAAGTGGATCACATGGTTCTATCTTCACTCCAGTGATCTCGACATCTCTGACATCAGACATAGGTAGGCAACTGTCTTCATTGGCATCAGCAACTTGATCATGCGACAGTGGATCAGATGGTTCTATCTTCACTCCAGTGATCTCGACATCTCTGACATCAGACATAGGTAGGCAACTGTCCTCATTGGCATCAGCAACTTGATCATGTGGCAGTGGATCAGATGGTTCTATCTTCACTCCAGTGATCTCCCCCTCTCTGACATCAGGAATTATAATAGGCAGGTTACTGTCTTCATTGGCATCAGCAACTTGATTATGTGACAGTGCATGAGGTGATTCTATCTTCACTCCAGTGATCTCAACATCTCTGACATCAGACATAGGTAGGCAACTGTCTTCATTGGGCTCAGCAACTTGATCATGTGGCAGTGTATCAGATGGTTCTTGCTCAGTGACCTGATCATGTGACAGTGGATCAGGTGGTTCTACCTTCACTCCAGTGATCTCAACCGTCACATCTCTGGCATCCTCACACATAGGCTCAGTGACCTGATCATGTGACAGTGGATCAGGTGGTTCTACCTTCACTCCAGTGATCTCAACCGTCACATCTCTGGCATCCTCACACATAGGCTCAGTGACCTGATCATGTGGCAGTGGATCAGGTGGTTCCACAACATCTCTGACACCAGATGTATGCAGGTATCTGTCTTCATAAGGCTCAGCTACTTGATCATTTGACAGTGGATCAGGTGGTTCTACCTTCACTCCAGTGATCTCGACATCTCTGACATCCTCAGACGCAGGCAGGCAATGTCTGTCCTGATCAGACTCGGCTCGCCCTTTGTATGGATTGGAATTTAAAAAGAAAAAGAGATTCATTAAAAATGATGTTTGAAAGGGGTCTACTTGCTATGCATATAAGAACCGCTATTTATAAAGGTTAACTTGTCAAATGAACCGCTAAATTCATAATTTGTAAAAAGGGTTTATTATTCATAAGGTCCGATGTTCGTAATCTTAGACAAGTATCGCTGACCATAAAACGAAATAGGGGCCACTATGCATAAAACGAATTGAGGGTCACTGGTAATAATGTGTTACAGAGGATCGCTATTCATAATGTTCGCGGGTCTCCTGTTAGTGACCTTCTAAGTACATTAAGAATAGCAACCTTGATTTTGTCTTATTAATAATAATAGCGACCCTCTACTTACATTAATAGCAACCCTCATTTCGTATTATGAATATTGACCCTGATTTTGTATTATGAATAGTGACCCTCATTTTGTATTATGAAGTGTGACCATCTTCTTACATTATGAATAGCGACCCCTTCTAAGGATTATGAATAGCGACACCATGAGTAGTGACCCCCATACAACTTACGAATACTCGAATAGGGACATTTCCTCTTCATTATGAAAGGGATCATTATAAGGCTTATGAATAGCTGAATAGCAACCCCTTTTTGTCTTATGAATAGCGGTCCTGGTCCCCATTGCAGAAAGACATACAATCGATTGTATCTCTTTCTGCAACGGGGCCCTTGGAATACTGAATAGCGAACCCTTTTTTGTTTTATGAATTTTTTTAGAAAATCGGACCTACCGTTATGAAGTCATGTGACCTTTTGGTCTTTGCATGTCAGCCCAAAAATTGGGGGGTCAAATTAGTTGCATTATACATGTAGTAGGAAATTAAACTATTAAAACAGCAAAAACAATCAAATCCATTTAAGTTAAAAAAGCAAGGAAGTACATAAGAAATTCTCAAAACAATATAAAACATAAATTTACAAATAACCTGGCTCTTCCAAATTTTGTTGTTGTATTATGATTCCAAATGGTCTTGACCCGTTCAGGACGGACTGATTTAGGGCAATTCCACGATAAGACCATGACACTTCAGAACACATTTTCACTTTCCAAATGTAAATAACAAACTAAGTGTAAAGAATGAGAACAATCTTTTATTGTATATCTTTGACTGTTATCACAAGCAACTTTGAAAAAAAAATTAATAAAACATTTTCATTTATTAATGAGTTACGCATCATTAATTACTACTGTAACACCGGGACGCAAACAGGACATGCTTTTTTTAACACTTTACATACTGGCAAAACTCTGTGAAGTTAATGAACATTTTGAAACTTCGCTATATGAATTTGGTTTAGTAGAGACTCAATAATAATAATTAGGTGTTATTTGGAGAAAAAAATCTAGTATATACAAAATTGGACCCTAACACCGGGACCTCTGAAAGGGCATGTACAAAGTCGATGGAAAATTAGGTTGTCTTACTATACTGGCAAAACTCTGTGAAGTTAGTGAATATTCTGAAAAGTGGCTATATTGATTTGGTTTAGTAGAGACTCAATAATAATAATTTGGTGTTATTTGTAAAAAAAATCTATTATCAAGATAATTATGAACTAGAGTATATACAAAATTGTACCGTAACACTGTGCCTGTAATGTACAAAGTCTATGGAAAATCAGGTTGTCTTACTTTACTGGCAAAACTCTGTGAAGTTAGTGAACATTTTGAAAAGTGGCTATGTTGATTTGGTGTAGTAGAGACTCAATAATAATAATTGGGTGTTATTTGTAAAAAAAATCTATTATCAAGATAATTATGAACTAGAGTATACATAATTGTACCGTAACACCGTGACTGTAATGTACAAAGTCTATGGAAAATCGGGTTGTCTTAATAAAAACTCAAAACATTTTTACTTCAGGTAGTAGATCAAGCAACAATTTAGTATGTATGCATCAAGCTACCACCCCAACATGACAGAAACTAGCTGGTCATTCAACCCTAAACCTCTGAGAAAATATAATAAGTTTTTACCTCCTGTCTTACTTGCTCTTGCTACATTGATTTATTTTCAACACGTTTTCCAGACATTTGGGTGAAAATTAATTATTCATATTTAATGCGCATATTTTAATATGTTCGTGATATATATTTCTATTTTAAAGGTCATTACCAATGTATATATATGCAAATAAATGAATTTTTCAAAAAATTTAAATTACTATGTGCATGCTTTTTCATGACAATCAGGCATTTCATGGCCGAGATCTTAGGGGGTGAGGCCATAATGCCACCCCCCCCCCCCCCCCCCCCCCCCCCCCCTGGCTGTAGTAAACCCTCAAATGCAGCTTTTTATTTTGTATATTAGTTGAAGAATCCATGTAAAATAATCAATTTGGTAATAAGATGTATTACACTTACAAGATCTCCATAAATTCCATAAAATACTCACCTTGAGCAGGAGCATTATGAGAAATATTGGAGATGGGTTTCAGAAGATTCCCTGGCTGCTGTTGGATGTCGATGTTGAAGGATGCCGCTGGTCTTCGCAAAATTTGGTTCCATTTTGAAGTTGACGTTACTGGCCAGAAGATTTGTACTTGTACAATGGTTCTGTACAAAATGTTGAATGTATTTCGAGAAGATGGAACACAAACATCTCGTCCGATATACAAGAAAATTCACCACCTGGACATTGGCCTTGGACATACTCGGTCTTCTGAGTTTTCCACAATTCTGATATGCACGCGTTATTTATGTAGATGCATGTGACAGTGGAAGATTTACATGCACCGGTAACGACCGAAGGAATGGCAGATACATCGTCACCGACGCAGAACGTCCCTGGAGTTACGGCCGCGCTTTCCATTGGTACACGTGTTCAGCTGACATACCGGTATTAAACTTGCCGAGTTAATTACCCGTTAATTACGCCAGATATTTGTTTGATTGTACGATTTGTTCGGCTCCATAAGCTACATAGCATCATCTTTCACGTTCCACGGTGCTCGTTCTAGAAGCTAAAGTCAAGAAAACTACTGAGTAAATCTCAAAATCTTCGAGATTTCATCCGAGGCTTTCGCCGTGGTCTGAGGGGTTTGAGGTGCTTCCACATACGCTATAAAATATAACATTGCAGTCGACAGTCCTACAAACTTACCACAAGGTCTAACACAGTTACTGCTATTTCAAAGAATATGAAGACTAATAGATTAGGGCAGTGGCGTAGCTACCGGGGGGGCAACGGGGGGGCACGTGCCCCCCCAATAATTTCGAAAAAACAATAGAAAACATAAGAGGGCCATTTTTTGAAAAAAACAAAGAAATACATAAGGTGTGCCCCCCTAATAATTTTCGTGCCCCCCAATCAGTCCGACCACGCTACGCCACTGGATTAGGGTTAGGGTTTTGTCCCCCAATAATTTTTCAAACAATGAAAAACATAAGGGTAAATTACCTGTGTGAAAAAATAAAGAGATACATAAGGAGTGCCCCCAACGACCATTTCGAACCGCACTACACCACTACATAACTGTTTTCATTTCATTCGCTTCTCCTTATTGTTTTCTTCTACTTCTTCTCCTTCCAAATAATCGCAGCAATAAAACATATCATCAACATCATCATCATCACAGGGTGTGATCCTGGGGGGGGGGGGGGGGGGGGGGGCAGTCGCCCCCCCCCCCAATGAAAATATTGGGGAGGCGAACATATCATTTCGCCCCCCCCCCCCCCCCAATAATTCCGAAAATGAGGAAGAAAAAAAATCGAGTGATATAATGCCAATCAATAATTAATCTTCAAAATAGCCGGTTTTTTTAGTTTGAAAAGGACTGTAAATTCTCTTTTTTGCCGCGCGCTTCGCGCGCATACAGTTTCTCATATTGCAAGTTTCATTTGGGTTGCGGGAACTCACCTTTTGAAATGTGTTGGGCAGCGTAATTTCTCAAACGCACACCTCAAAAGAAGTTTATTAAACCCTCATCTATAGATAGCACACCGTCACAGAAAATAAAATAATCTCGGTACATATACGCTGAACGCAAATCAAATTGGAATATCATGTCCCCCCACATTTTGAAAAAGGAGCAGATTGTCCCCCTCCCTTTGTCATTATGTATGTTTGGTTTCATACCTATATACTTCATATTACGTGAAATTTCTGTCTCAGGTGTGCACCAAATCGCACAATTTCACGCCCCAAAATACAAAAGCTCCCTACTGTGGGAGGGGGACACCCCCTCCCACACCCTCCCCCGCTAGGTCGCTTCGCTTCCTCGCAATGTCTCCCCTACACTGTCTCCCCTACACAATGTCTCCCCTACAATGTCTCCCCTACACTGAGAAATTGTTGACGCCCTTGCTTAGTTTCATGGGAGCCCAATGCCCTAGACTATATCGATGGCTCTATAGTATACATGATCACGTGGATCCATCTCATGCAAGGCTCAATCTTTTCCTCGCTATGCCCTTTAAAAATACGTTATGAGTAGGTTCACTATTGTATACAATGTTAACACCCATGCTAGGAGCAAATGTCTGAAATCTAAAAGCTTCCGGGGGCTCCGCCCCCTGGACCCCATTATTGTCCCCAAATGTGGGTGCCCCCCAAAGTCAGGTCTTCGAGTCATCAAGCCACTTCAATGAGCGCATAATAAAACTTCCGGGCATGCCAATGTGGGGATTTTAGCTCTCTCAGTGGTCACTCTGGACATTTTTTCAAATTTCGCCCCCCCCCCCCCCCCCCCCCCAATCTCAAAAACGGATCGACACCCCTGTCATTGTTCACTTTCTCACCATGCTCACCGGTAGCCAATTGCGGGAAGGATTACCAAAGGCCTATAATATAGACAATTATAACAATGGCTCTATATATACACTAGACTATTTCCATATCATAGATTTCAAGGATACAAAAGTCATATTGATTTCAAGGATAATGAGCGACTAATGTACCTGATATATACACTGGTTGTTTTTATTTACAAACAATATCCCCATAACAATGACAAAATACAATATAAATTATAATGAATTAATGATACATAAGTTACTATAACTGATTCAAAGTGATTTATTAATTTCATAAATGTCCAAAAGGTGATATTGAGACTTCAATAAAAGATATTATTGTAATATTTTACTGAATATTGTATGATAGAAAAGGGGAATATTGTCTACCCGGTGAAAAGGTTAAAATGGATGTCAAGATTTAATAACCTAAACTGCCGACTAATTCTTACCGACATTCGTATACCCATCAAAAGGCGTTCCTGGAATCAAAGATCTATACTCTGCTGGAATAACCATTTTCCTTTCAGTCATCTCCACAATTAAAGAGATACATATATATTTCTTATAAATTCAAGCCATTTAATTGTTCTGTTACCGTCCATGGCGTAGGAGCACAAAGGGGGGGTGGGGGGGGGTGGGGGGGGGGGGGGGGGGGGGGGGGGGGGGGGGGGGGGGGGGGGGGGGGTCTGAGGTAATATCTACCGCCCGAAAATTATACTACTTGTTATGAACTTTTCCCGAATTTGACACTCCTTTATAGCCCGGATAATGATATGAGTTTGCCCGAATACGATCTGATTTTGCATGATTCGAATACGGGGGGGGGGGATGCCGAATATGACAATGCTTTCCGCGAATGTTGCGTGTATATTGCCCTAATATGGCCGTTTTCAATAAAACGGGGGGGGGGGCGGGGGCTGCAGCCACCAGCACTCCGTCTCTTACTTACGCTATAGACAAACAACTAGAACAAGGGTAATCCGAAAAGTGCAAGTGATTTTGGTTAAATCTGAAGTAATGGATTGATCATTTTCAAAGAAATACGCTGCAAAACAGGAACGGCTTGAAGGCCCATTTACAACTGAGCACATGGGCACTACTGTTAGTCCTTATATGAGATTTGAATACCATATTAAATAATAATAACAAAACAACCCTAGGTAATACCATAATAACAGCAACAAAACAAACACATAACATATTAATTCAAAATAATTATCAAAGAAAATAAAAATTACAGATTAATAGATTTAATCACCATCAAGGGGCATCATCAATCAAATTCTGCATGCCCATACACACTAATTTCCAGATACTTGGTAGTGTAAAGGATATAGTCTGTTATTGGTTTCATGGGGCAATATGTTTTCTTTTTGCGGCCTTGAGGAAAACTTGAAAGAAATTTTCAAAACAAAATTACGTAATTTTTTTTTTTAAAGGCTGACATACCTATATATAAATATAATCATCCGAGTATAAGTCGTGGGCAGAGATTTTGGTAGCGATTTCCCCGATAACAAATGTTTTGTGTTTAGATAGAAATCACATTTTATAATTTTAGAACAGATTGGGTTAAATAACTGTTTAGGCTATCATACGTATCTCTTCATTCAGTCCTTTTTCATTTCCAAGGAGCCCAGTTTTCCAACGTTTGGTCCGGCAACTTTATAATTTCTTTCTACCGGGAACTTCTCTACATCCGTGTACCAAGGAGAGTCACCGATCAACTTAATTTCCTCGGGTCCCCTCGATTTCAAATGTGGCAGGATGCGCAACAACTCTGAGGCTTGCAGTGGGTAGGGGGTCACGACCTCTCCTCCCTCCTCCACTCGTGAACTTTGCGTAAAGCTTGTCGTCGGCGGCGACCTTCTCAATGGTAGTTTGCCAGGTCCACTAGGCTTTCGAAGTCGGAGATATGGATGGAGGAGTTAGGCGGGCCAAGTTTCACGTGAGTCGCGCTTCGTTGGACCGACCACAACAACGGGTATCACGCCCGCTTTTTGAAGTGAGATGTCCCAGACTTTTCGTCGATGAAGTCGTGACTATTCGGAGTTTGGTACGGCGAGTAGGACTTGTAGCTGCTGAAAAGCTGGATGCCTTGGTGGACCGCTTCGGCAAACATTCTTGTGACCACATTCACCGTAGTCATCCAGGGACATCAGCCTCACGTAAGGCGCGTAAACGAGTGGTAAACGTGGCCAGAAGACATCCCGACAGTACTCGCCACCCAAGAATAATTAGACCCGGACCGGTTACGCTGCGAGACTTCATCGGCGCTCAACATAGCCCGACTTTCTCGCACAGAACTAGTATTTGACTTATCAAATTGATCTGTAGTAGCCGTATGGATGTGTATTTCAGCCATCCAGGGTCGTACGTCATTAATACGTGGGTATTGAGTTCGGCGATGTCAGTGTTCTCAAGACCATCGAACAATGTTGGTAAGGTGGTTCAGTGGCTGTAGTAGACCCACGTCTGATCTCGGCTCAGGATCAACCTGAAAGCAGTTCCTTCAAGAGGGTGTTCCTGCGCCACTCTGGACCAACCATGCAAAGA